>JAYMSW010000443.1:0-22754 GCA_036897725.1 Erodium texanum | reverse complement strand
GTACTAATTTTTTTGTACAGATATATGTTTATATTTATTTTAACAGAAGGACTGTTTTTTTTTTTAATCAGTTTGGCGGCTCTATGTTGTTGCTGCCTCATGGATGCTTGCTTCTAATAACGAGGATTTTATTTCGAGAGCATTGTCGATGTCATTAGGTCATCATTAAAAAGAGATTCGATTCCTAGGTTGACTACTTGAGAATGTTGTCTAACTTGCCAACAGTTCTCTATTTTTTTTTGTCATTCAATTTTATTGAATAATCTGAATTCTCTTGTTAGAATTGGAAGTAAGTTTTGTTGATGATTGAGGCAGTCTTCTCTTCTTATATTTCGTTTTCAAACTTTTCGCTATATGTCAAATATAGTTCAATCAATATAAGTAAAAGTTGTCTAGCGTATTATTCAACAAACGTTTTATGTGATTCATGTTCTATCTCTTTTAAATGTTAAGATAATAGGGAAAATAGCATAATATTAATCGTACGAACAACATGCATCTTTTTTTTTTAATATGAGACACCCACAAATTAAACATAGGATGATTAGTTTACCAATACGATCAATGCCCAGAAGGGCACCAACACTATCACTATACTGCTAAGTGATTAAAGACTCGTCTAAATTAAAACAAATATAACGTGAATCGTATTCAGTTATATATTATTTTAAATAACATTTTTTTAATCTCAAAAATTACGTCTTTAACCAATAAAATTCAGAACATATACACAACATCGTGTATAGAACTGTTTATGAAAAAAAAACAAATTACTCTTAGATTTAAAATCTACAAAGCTACATTATTATATAATGCATTGTCTATAGAAATAGTATAAACAATTTTCAGTTTTACTAAACATCTTATAAACATTTCAAATTATTTTATATTGCTGGAGGTGACAGTATGAAACAAAACAAAAATTGATCATAATAGTAGACGATTTTAAAATTAATCATGATAAATATTGGAATAAATTGTGATTTTTTTTTTTTATCATTACAATTTACAACTCAAATTTCGTTCGTAAAAGAACAAAGTTTAAACATTTGACTAAGCTGATTTTGATAACATTTAATGTTGCCAAGGAAAAAAAAAAATCATCAGTCCCTAATATTTAATTTAATTTTGATAATATAATTTTTTGGGGAAAATTAAGCACAACCAATTTGACTTGGATAATATGCCTACAAGGAAGAAAATTGGGGATTTCTATTGCATCGTGCCCTAGATGGTTCTTCAAACCCTAGACACATCGGCACCACCGCCTGCACGGCTGCAGAGCCCCAAATTTCAATCCAAATCACCCGCCACGCGCCGATCACCACCGATTTCGGTCACGACCCTCCACGCGTCTCCGGGAGAATCTGATTTTACAGGACCTTCATGCCATAACAGATCGAAGTAAGCACTTGATTCTGGTCGTTTTCGAAGAAGGATTAGAGTTCCTGATTCAAATGGAACATAAAGCCTCGATTTTTGGGTGAAATAGATCGAGGGCTTTTCTGGGTTCAGCAATTACAGGTAGGCTTTCTTCTTCTGAATTGGATTTGGTTTCCTTTACATCTTTTTGATGTTTGGATTTGAGATCTAGTGTTTCTGTTTTCTAATCATTTGAAATGGGGTGTTTTGAAGTCAACTTTTGATTGATGTGATGGGTATGAATTGTCTTTGTTAGTTGTTTGTTTTATGAAAAAAATAATTTAATTTGTTGTTTAATTGTGATTAGCTTGATGGGTTCTGGGTTAAGCTTCATATAAGAGCATGAATGTTTGTCAACTCTGTAGTATGCATCAAAAGCTGCTTATGGATTTGCTTGACATGAATGTTATATCTCTTTGATGTTTGAATTTGACATCTACAGTTTCTGTTTATTGTAATGGGTAAGGAATGGCATTGTTAATTTTCTATTTTGTCAAGAAAAAAGTGATATTTTTTTCCTTCATAAAATAGTAATTAGCTTGATTCATATAAGAACATTTGTGCTGACCTGTTTTTATATGAATCAACAAATAAGCTGAAGCTTTGATCTTCATTTTTTTTACTTTTTGTGGTTGCAATGTACTGAGATCATGCACTCTGTTTTGCATATTGTAATTTCTTAGGGAGTGTATCGGTGCTCCTCTTGATGGGTGCTCCAAAGCAGAAATGGACAGCAGAAGAAGAGGCCGCTCTCAAAGCTGGAGTGGTCAAGCATGGGGCAGGCAAATGGCGCACAATCCTCAAAGATCCGGAGTACAGTAATGTCTTGTATCTTCGCTCGAATGTAGATCTCAAGGTATGCTTATACCAACCTTGTTAGTCAAGAGTTTGATTTCATGATGATATATTGATTTTAATTTTTTCCCCGTTAATTTGGGGTTAGGATAAGTGGAGAAACATGAGTGTGATGGCAAACGGGTGGGGCTCGAGAGAGAAGGCTAGATTAGCTCTTAAGAAGACAACCCAAGCCCCTAAACAGGAGGACAATGCTTTGGCTCTCACTAGCGTTAATCAGAGCGATGAAGACATTGTGGATGTTAAGCCTCTGGCAGTTTCCAGTACCCCACTGCAGGTTTCGACTCCAAAAAGATCTATCATAAGGTCAGCTCAGCTATCTTACTATTGAACATTGCTGTACAAGTTGTGACTTGGGAATTATAATCTTGATTAATATGGGTTATGTCCTATCTTGATTGATTTAATCTTGTTGTAACTTGTGAATTAGAAGCCATAACTTGAAAGAACGAAAAAATCTGCTGACATGTCACTTGTTTCGTTTTTATTTTATTTTAGGCTGGACAATCTAATCATGGAGGCGGTAAACAGCTTGAAGGAGCCCGATGGTTCAAATAAGACAACCATTGCTGCATATATAGAGGTAGATACGTATTTATATGGCAAAGTTAAGATTTCAATGGTTAGGTGATATTGACTCAGTGAATATATATATATAAACCTTCCGACAAATGCGAAACTCTATACTATGCTTACAAAGTTCTACAATTCTTGATCTTAAGTCTTTATTTGTGTAGGATCAATATTGGGCACCTCCTGACTTCAAGAGGCTATTGTCGGGGAAGTTGAAGTTCTTGACTGCAAAAGGGATACTCGTTAAGGTGATTTGATGCAACTCGTCTTTGGTATACTAATTTGAGTCAACTGGGTGCAAATTGAAGCAAAATATTTGGATGATCCATAAATAATTATGTGTTAAGTTGTGTTCTACTTTTAATGAATTGCTCATTTGTTTGTTGCTTGATTAAACTTTTTGTGTGCAGGTGAAGCGAAGGTATAGGATTCCTCCTCCGACATTCTATGACAAGAGAAAGATTCCGACTTCATCCCTTTTCGATGGAAGGAACAGGGCGCCTGCAAAAGTCGATTCAGATGATATGAATCTTCCCACTCGAGCTGAGGTTGATATAGAATTGGGGAAGATGCGTACTATGACTGCTGACGAGGCTGCTGCAGTTGCTGCGCAGGCGGTTGCGGAGGCCGAAGCGTGCCATTGCGAAAGCTGAGGAGGCGACAAGGGAAGCTGACCTGGCGGATGCCGAGGCGGAAGCGGCCATAGCTTTTGCAGAAGCGACGAAAAAAACTCTGAAGGGGAGAAACCCTCCAAAGATGGTAAATATGCATACTTGTTTGCTTTAAATTATTATTTGTAGAGAATCTAAACCTAAAATGGGCCAAAGAATGACGAAAATGCCCTTGACCCTGATTTCAAAAAAGACTCCATAACTATCCAAAACATTCTGATTAGATGTAAATAGCAGTTGAGTAAATGTAAAAAGACTTGAAAAGATGAAAATAGGGCATTTTTGTCATTTTTTTTGTTGCAAAAAAGAGTTATGTTTTCTTTTTGAAACTAACATAAAAAAAAAGAGCTATGTTAATTCGTTATTGTGATCTCTAGTTTCCACTGTCTGATCTTATTCTCATCTGCAGGTTATTCGATGTTGATGGAAATTCGCGAACAAGGTTCGATACGGTGACTAATCAGAGGTTTCGTGAATCGAGTTACGAAACTCGAGCTGATGTTTGTCTGTAGCTGTAAATATGTTTCACATTGGCTATCTCTGATCCTGCTGAACTAGTAGTTTTAAGGCTTGTTTCTGTAGTCAGTTTTCGACTCTGCAACTGTTTAATTTTCTTAGATGAACTCGTGTATTTCATGAATTTTATTGATTTCTAATAAAACATGCCATTCTTTGTTGAATATTTAGTTTGTCGTTATGGGATTATACTTCGATTTTTGTCCCGAAATGTGTATATATGCTATAGCATTGAGTGATTTTCTTCATTTTCGTATCGATAAGTTATGATTTACACTCCTAATTTTCTGTGAATTTTATTTCTTGTTTAAGTCTGTTTGAGAGAGATTTTCTTGGGAAAAATAAGTTAAAACCCAAATGTAAAAGTGGTGCCTTTTGACCCAAGAAATGAAATTTGAGGCATTATATGGTTATGTTGATGATTTTGATTGAACTAGTTCCTTAATGCATATATATTAATAATGGTTTAAATTTCCATGAGAAATCAACTGGGCATCTGGTCTATTGGTATGATTCTAGCTTCGGGTGCGAGAGGTCCCGAGCTTGATTTTCGGAATACCCCATTCTTTGCGAATTCAGATAGCTATTGCGAACTATATACCCCTTCCACATTGTTATTTTCAGCTTTAAAACGTTATCTATAGCGACCTAAACTTTTAAAAGATTGCATGTCCCTCTTTTTTTTTATTTCTGTAAAAAATAACGACAATGCCCCTTGCCCTTAATTTCATTAATAGTTATAAAGTCTTTTGGGATCAGGGTGTCCCTCTTTTTTTTTATTTCTGTAAAAAATAACGACAATACCCCTTGCCCTTAATTTCATTAATAGTTATAAAGTCTTTTGGGATCAGGGTCAAAGGTATTTTCATCATTTTCTAACGAAGAAGAGTTCTGAAGTTTTCAGAAGCAAGAACTGATCTTGAACAAGCCCTTTATTCATTTGAAATCACAGAACATGTTCCTTGTTTACATTGCAAATCACACCAATCAAAATCTGTACACAAGATTCAAATCACTTCCCATCAACACAAACATTACAATGTAAATCACTCAAATCCTCATATTAAACAATGGGGAAGGCAAATAAATCAGTCTGGTTAGAGATACATCGACTCAAGACTTCGATACTCAGTTCTTGGATTTAGAATGCTTCACGAGCCACTCGATGACTGCATCGATGTTCGTCGAGTTCTTGCATGAAATCATGTAGCAACAAACTTCCCTACCGTTGATGGCCTCGAGCTCCCTGCACAGACAAGATCCATTTGCCGAGTGTTTTAAGGTTTAGAATCGTTATAACAAACAATTTCATTCTCTTTGACTCGACTTACATTCGTTGTGTCATGTCTTGTTTCGATAAAGCTCCTTGTTTGTCGACTTTGTTTCCTAGTACCAGCAATGGAATGCCACTGAGCGAGGGCTTGTTGAGTAGATCGTGAAGCTCGCTTTTCGAGACTGTTAAGTTCTCGTAATCAGCAGCATCCACGACATATCTGCAACGAACAAAAAAAATTAGGACTTTTGGTTATCGGGAAATTGCTTGGTAAAGCTCAGATTAGGTAATATAAATGAGTTAATTACACCTAGCTTTACCCAAGTTTACAAGCTTTTCACTTAGCTACACCTAAGTTCCAAATTCGTTTTGTAGCTACCCTAGGTTTCTAGAAAATGCAGATATTTTTTTGCCAAAAAATGACAAAAATGCCCTTGATACTAATCTAAAAAGACTCAAGATCTACCCAAACCATTTTGATTAGATGTAAGAAAAACTGTTTTGGTTATCCAAGAATTAAGAGTTAAGTGCAAATACACAATGGCTGAAACGGCACGGCAATATCTCTCCCACATGCTTCTGAACCTGGGTTGACCTCCAAGATCCCACAACTTTATTGTAACATTTCCTTTTGTTACCTTCCTCATATTAAAACCCACCTGTGTACAAGAGAGTCCAATTACAATTTGCCTTCACAAACATGAGTACCATTAAGCGAATTTTGAAGCATAATGACACATTACATACCGTGGGGATCATGTCTTCACTATATCCACCAGTCTAGAAATAAGATCAACACGTGTGACTAATCATCAGAATAAGCCAAAGAGGAGCACAAAGATAAAGAAGAATATGATCGGTAGATGAGCAATTACTTACTGCAATGACGTTAACAAGAGACGTCTTTCCTGCATTCTGAAGGCCTATCAGAGAAAGCTCCATTTCTTGCTTGAAAAAGAGGCTGCAATAAGATCGATGCATAACATAAACACAGCTCTAAGTCAAAGCCTGTTTTGAAAATAATATCATCTTTATGGCTCTATGTAGGAAATACTCGTTGAGAAAGTAAATAAAACCCCGGCCAAGTCAACCCTATTGAAAGCAAGTGCTAAGAAAGCATCGGTTAATCGCTTAGCTTAAGGCTTTACTTTTTCTAAAACCTCTAAAGGTACAATTCATTGCCTTGAACACAAAAAAATCCCAACGCTTTACTTCCTGACACAAATCCACTGAGTCATAGAAACTGGAAGCCTATACTCTAACAACGATTTAAACTCTAAGACTAGAGTGCCCACATTACCATTTTACTTTCTAACACAGCTCCATTAACCATTACCGACATTGCAAATGCCAAACCTTTCCGACCCCAAGCTTTAATGACTTACACGAAGCCTACATAACGAGTCATATGCATTTAAAACCTAGACTCTTCACTTCAAATTAAACCCTAAAACTAGAGTGCCCACATTATCATTTTCCTTTCAAACATCAAAGCAAACAAACAAAATACAAAGAAAAAAAAAACAACTTTAATTACAATTACAATGCACAAATAAGGTACATCCAGTCCCCATCAAATCAATATCTAATTTATGTATTAATTTACTCAATAATAGATTCATAAACACTAAAAGCCTCAAAAGGACAAATAAGTTTGCATTTTGTTTTATCAATATAAAGGAGAAAATGGAAGAAAAACACCAAAAGCCACCTCTCTGCTCAATTGGGTTTCAAGTTTTAGCAAAATTGAATTCAAAACATACAAAAAATGGATCCGATTCAAAGGGCACAAGCTCAAAATCAATATCTCAGAGGAAAATTAGAAGAAGAGATCAAAAATTACAGAGCATAATAAGATTACCTCCGAAGCCAATTGAGAAAAGCTTCCCAAAATCCCATCGGAGACGAGAGCTACACAACTCAGAGATGCAGAATTGAAAATTCAAAAATCACTTCGCAGCATTCATTTCTCAGAAACGAATTGATAATATATATTTTTATTTTTATTTACCAAAAAAGATGATAAATACAGACAAATGAGGACTGCTCATTCTTTCTTGACGCGCCTATGGAGGAGAGTGACTCGCGTGGAATGTGTTATTGGCTGCCTTCACAAACGTCATCGGCTTTCTATTTGTGGGAAGTCCACACGCGCCGTGTGGAAGTGACGCGGGTTGGGAATGTGAAGTATGGGTCACAACCGGGCAGGTTTTGCTCGCTCCAGCCCGGTTTTCAGTTGTGAAAATCTGATCTGATACCAATTGCTATTTTAAATAAAGTTTACATAGTATTAGACCCGTATTACGTAGAGGTCTAATTTTGTTATAACTCGGCACGGAAGGAACAAATCCCACGTGTAGATAATATGTGAGTAAGCCACGCAAAACGAATAAGGTTAACTTTTTAGTTGTTGAAATCCGACTCAATACAAGAGATCTAGTTTAGAATAAAATTTATATGATATCAAAGCTTAGTTGATCTGAGCATGTGCTTGTGAGCCTTCCCGTGCCTCACCCTTTTATAAACTTCAGCACATATGTAGAGTTCTAGTGACCTACGTACGAAGGGGACATAACTATATGTATAAGGTAGTATTGAAGAAAATTCACGTGCAGATGACACGTGAATAACGGAGTTGAAATTATAATCCTACAAAAAAAAATCTTCATAAAGGTTGAAGTCAAACCAATTTAAAAACTAAACTTTTTAGCCGTGTAAATCTAACCCAATAAAAGATAACCCGTTTTAAACAAGATATTAATACAAACTAGAATGAAGACTCATATGTGGGCCCTAAACTAGAAGTGAAGTCGATGGTTCAGCAGATCTTACATGATAAGCAACAACAATGGTAACAAACATCTTCAGAAGCTTCCTTTTCCAACCGAAGTCTCCGAAAGATTCATGAAAATAGCAATGATTTGTAGCAAACTAACAAAAACGAAACAGTAGAAGCTGCTACATATACAGACAACATAAGGAAATGATAACCATATATATGCTGACACGACAACGAAGCATCCACGAAGCTCACACCTTGTCTTAACATACCATGAAACATAACTCCAAAAAAAAAAAAAAAACCTCATAATCTTCTTCTTCTTCAAGGTTTCTCGATTTCTTTATAAGTTCCATGTCACTATGTAACGTTCCAAAGCTCTTGGATCATTCTCAAAGGGCTCGAATCATTGTAACTCTCTCGTTTCCTCGTTCTTTATTTTGTTTTGTCGGTTGTTTTGGTTGGGAGCTTGTTGATTCGATTCATATCGAGATGGCATTGGTGATGGTGATGATTGATGGGATTCGACAATGCGTCGAGACTCTTTGGGATCTTCAGGAAATGCGATTTAATGTCATTCTTGATGACGTGAGCTCTCTTGCTTTCACCATTGTCATGGCTGCAGTTTCTTGCCTCCTAGCCACTAGAAGATGGTCATACTTTTGACTTTTATGTTCCTTTTGTTATCTGGTTAGAATATGTCTTGAATCTGTTCAAATTCTTTCAAATAATGATAACACTTGAGGCTGTATCGGGTTTCTGTTCTGGGTCTGTTTGGACACTTTTTCGAGTTAGGGTTTGGGAGATAAAATGTCATCTCCTTTGCATGTTGACCCGTCATATTGTTGGTGAATCATGTAAATTTTGTACATTATTGTCTACTCGTCTTGAATTTCTTCAATTCTATCAAATAATGATAATATGTAAGGTTATATCGGGTTTTTGTTCCGAGCCTATTTTGACATCTTTTTCGTGTCAAGGTTTGGGAGCACTATAACACGTTATCTTCTTTGCATGTGGACCTGACACATTGTCGGTGAACCATGTAAATTCTGTGTATTATTTATTTTACTTTAATCTTTCTTCTATGGTCATAGTAGCTTTACTTGTATAGTTGTATTGTCTACATCAACCTAAGAATCAGAACTTACTCGTTCAACTGGTTAAACACTAGAAGCTAGTTACGCAGAAACTCCTAAAAACAATGTCTCGTGCTGGTATGTGTCATCTGAAGTTGATGCAACCACCTTCAAGCTCTGAGCCATGGAGGGGCTTTTCGCATTCGGGTCAATAACCTTCACTTCATAGTCTCCTCCAAACATAGAAGCCTCAATGTATCCATCAGCATCAGCCTCGACCGAAAAACCCGACCCGAGCCCCCATTCCTTCAACAACTTGTCCACAACATTTCCTGTAGGCAAGTTCCTGAAACCCTGATCAGTCAGGCACATCCTCCAGCATTGCTTCTTCTCATCCATCCCCGACCACAGCACGAGCCCTTGAACCTTAGGATGCGAGTACACCTCCCTCATTATCATCTCCAAGTACTTAGCCTGTGAATCGTACGTTTTTTTAGTCAGCAATAACCACAAGTATAAGAATCAGTATTTTGTAAGATAAGTGTTCACGTTTTTACCTGATTCGGACTGCTCTCAACGTCTAGCTCAGTGATCCAGACAGGGAGTCCCGTGGCACCAAGAGTATCAAGTGCAGCCCTAACATAAGCTATGTTCGGGTCTTGCCCCCCGAAATGTGACTCGAGCCCAATCCCCATCCTGGCCCGGTTCCCGGGCGCGGCTTGGATCCCCCTCAGTCTTCTCAAGTACATGGCTGGACTCGAAACCTTGTCCTCAATGTACTCTAATGTGTTGTACTCATTCATGAACATGATTGCTGTCTTGTCAATCTCGTGAGCTCTAGTGTACGCTTCTGCCGAGAAACTTGGTCCGAGCTTGTCTTCAAAGTACCTAAAGTGCAAATTCTCGTTCACAATGTCCCAATGTATCAACTGTCCCGCGTACCTCGACATGATCGATTGTTGTCTTTTCTTGGTAGCCTCCGCGAGTTAAGCCCGGGACGGGCTCGAGACCCAATAAGGTTGGTACTTCTAATCATCCCAAAACACGGTGTGACCTCGTACCTAGTGGAACAGAACGTATAAGATTTACGTGGTTCAGTAAGTAACGGTCTATTACATTAATTTTTAAAGGAACATATTTTGTTGCTTATATGTTATGTTGGTAACGTACCGTAATGTTATGTTGTTTGAAGAACCGTACCATCTTGTCTGCGACCGTGTAGTCCTCAATGTTCTGTCCTCATCCTTCTATGGCATACCATTTCATTTCGTTCCCAAACGTTGTCACGGTGAATCTCGAGATCATCCATTTTTGGAAGGCCGGGCTGTCTAGGATGTAATTTGTCGTCGCGCACCCGACGGGGAAGCCCATTCTCTTTAGCTCGATGGAGATCGTAGAGTTTGGTATAGCGTTTCCATTCCCATCCACTGCTTTGATACGTACGTTTCTTTTACGCGCCTGTAACGATCAATCTATGCTCGTCAGTGTTAGAATATAAAATTATAATTAAGCCTTCAACTATCAGCTTAAGCTTTTAGTTGGGTTGATTCTTAATATGGTATCAGAGCCAGGTTTCTTACAGAGACACGGGTTTGAATCCCACTTTCTCCAAAAATGACTTATTATTCATCTATTTGTCTCCTAACTCATAATGGGCTCTTATTATCTCTTGTCTTCAAGACCTTATCTCTCTCTTTTTAATGGGCTCACTTCTCTTCCTAAATTGCACATCTAAACCCAGACTAGTCTGTGAGAACAATATAAAATTATAATTGGCTCAGGACCAAAAAAAACATGTTATAAAACAAATGTTCATGTGTCAATAAAGTTGTTGTTTAATGTACCTTGTCAATGGTTTGGAGTTGGTGAGAGCTCCACTCTTGGTAAGTAAATGGTTGTAGAGAGACACTATCAACATGTATCTCAACTGATGTGTCCTTGCTCTGAAGAGATTGAATTTATCATTATGAAGAACTCGATTCGATTAATGAAGAGCCTGATTCGATATAAGTACCTCCAAGTAGATCTCAGCGGGCCCCGAAGAGTTTGAAGAAACCCCGCCTTTAACCATAGACCAACGATTAGGCTGAGCTATAACATCACCGACAATCTTGAACTCATTTTGGGTTTCCAACATAGCCTTCACATGAACACTTCCTTTACTCACCTTAACCCAAGCTGTAATAAAATCAACAACATGTTTATAACATTCGTGTTTATACGCAAACTCGTGCGACGAGGAGATTAAGGTATTAACTATAATTGACCTGAGAAAGTGTAGTGTCTGTCCTTGTGCAGATAAATCTTTTGTGACATGCTGTCATGAGGCTGGCCTCGGGCGCGGGCAACGATGAATTCATTGCCTCCTGAGGCTTCATGATGCAATTTTGCTCCCCCAAATTGAGTCCAGCCTTTTAAGCCTTGTTTCATTTCTGGGTTTGTGATGATTCCTCCTCCATACTGAGACTTGTGAGGCTCAGCCAAGCACTGAAGAAACCAACAAGCATGTGATTAGGACAAAACAAGAGTTTGGTGCATCCTAGGATTAGTGCACATTGTTAGCTGAAACAAAAGTCATGTACCTCAACACTTGCAGTGTAATCATAGGACACAGCATTGGCTCCAAAACCTACAAAAAAAACATGTTTTTTTTTTTTACCATCAAGACTATGAAACTATATAATCAACGGTAACCCAAAAGACTAGCTTAATAGGTCATGCGCCCAAGATACGTAACATTTATTTGATTATATTTTATCTGATGTGAGACTTAGACTTACACGTGAGGACTCCTGTGAAAAGGATGGTGCTTACAAGTTGGAGCAAAAGGTTCATTGTGGATGGAGAAGATAGAGATAGATATTTGCTCTTGTGGTGAATCAAGAAACTGGATTTATAGATAAAATTTATTTATGATACATTAATCTGCAGCAACATACTATATAAACTAAAACACTTTGTTATGATTTATTACTGTAAATAAATACTAATATCTGGAAATAATGTGAATGTGTACCAAGCAAATATGGAGGGGTTCCAAAAAGAGGTTTATATTATTAATTAAGCAAACAAGTTGCTCCACTACATAATTGTTTTTTTTCTTCTTTCTTTTATTGTTTACGTGCATGAACTCTTTAACGAGGTTCTGGATCATTTTCTATTTCTATGTGGGAATTGGGTTTGATCTTAAAGTCTTAACTAATTTTGTCTTTATTTGGGATGAACAAATGAGTATAATATTCAGAAAATCAAAAAAGTAAAAATCGTTTCTACTTTGACTGATTTTCATTTAAACCAATTGAAACCGATCGAAACAGTTGAAAACAATAGGTAAAACTTCCATTCATTAATGCCCGACATCAACCAAGTAATTATCTTAATTATTCGAACGATCAGGAGTGTATTTTAGGACACTTCATAAGGTTTAATAAGAAATATTATCCCTCGTCCTAAAAAAATTTGGATCCGGTCAGTTGTTTGTCTGTCTTTGACTTGTGGGAACAATAAAATTGTTATTTATTTGTTAGTTATTTGTCTGTCTTCTTCGGTTATCTAACGCGCACCTTTAATTATTGTGTTATCTACTCTAATCTTATTGTTAAGTAGTACGTAAGGTATGATTATCCAAAACTCACTGAAAGAATTGTTATTTTTATCAAATCTTTGTTGTTTTATCTAGTCTAATTTTATTGTTAAGACGATTATTTAAAACTATTTGAAAGAATTGTTATTTCTACTAAATTTGAAGTCTCTTATGTTATTGACAAACAAATGTTATCTTAAATGTGTGAAAAGAAGAGGAGAGAATCATGTGTGTGTGTCGCGTAGAAAATTATAGTTCCGTCGAGTTAAATATAAAAGGTATATACATACTTCAATACATTAGCTAGTTAGCTCGTAAAAGCAACGTTATTGGGTCGCCGATGTTAGTATCGATGTGTCGGATGTGGTGAGGTCACTAAGCTCATTAGCATCGTTGCCAACAGGAAAACAAATATATATTGGCGTCGTCTCCTCAGCGCTGGTGCCAAAATAATTTTGTAATTATTTTTTGTTTAACACAAAATAAAAACAAATACGTTTAAAAAAACACGAAAAAAACAAATGCACAAAATAAAAAGATACACTAAAACATAAAAGAAAAAAAAAACAGACTACTGCCCTGGTAGCGGTGTACCTATTTCGTGTTGGCCCGAACGAGCTACCGCCAGAATTTCTTCGTGAGGTGGCTGATGTAGCGGCCCTGATACTCGTCATCCGCCATCTCCTCAAGCTCCACTGGAGTGATCGTATAGAGGTTCACAGTTGCCTTTACCCGGATGTTCCACTGGTTGCAGTGGTCCTTGCACTGGAGTTTGGTCTGATTTGGTGGCATGTCATGCATGAAGTGCATGTACACACCATGCCAGTAATCTTATCCTTCGTATGTTGAATGTTGTAACCACGTCAGTATCAAGCGGGTCTCCTTTTTGATTGTCCAAGGCTACTCTACAGCTGCAATTTTGGTGGTCGGGGATGGTGTACAAATGGTCGGGGATGAGAGGGCATATATAGGCCAGGAATGCAACACCGAAACACTAAAAATTAATTTTAAAATTAAATACAAAATTTGACCAGTTGTTGTGTCACGAGGCGACACATGGATGGAGACGCTGCGTTACGAGGGACACATCAGTAGGTATCTTGGATTCCACGCTATTGGCATCAACCTCCCACAAAAGGCCGATGATAAGATAGTGTTGGCACTATCTCCTTAACAATGATCTAACACCAACTGTTTGACTTGCTATTACAACTGCTAATTTGAACAACATACTATCAATATTAATGATCGGATACTTTACTTATAATTTTGTTAATTTGCCTTAGTGTTTTGTCCCATCAATCGCTCCTTCTGCTTAAGGCTTAGTGTTATGATCCTTCCTACCGCCTATCGGGTAAGGGATATTAGGTCTTTGTCAGATTTTGACACTTTATATAAGAACGATAACATAGTGGGTTTTGTGATCTATGCGCAAGATGTGTGTTTACATGCGAGTCTAAAAGTCACATATATTTTAAAGTAAAAGAAGAGTTAATATTATACCCACATCGACATTTAGGTTGTATCGAAGTTGATACAAACATTAGGCCCATGATTCGAGCATGGTGCTCTTCTTTTATAAGACCTGATTCTTCCCCAATACTTTGTCTTACATAGAAACAAATCTGATCGGTTCAGAATATTTTGTCATGACTTGAGTTTAAACACATGAAGCATAATTAATTAGAAGAAATATATCAATACAAATCTGTGGACGGTGGCTTTCAATCGCGCATCTGGTGTAGTGGTATCATAGTACCCTCCCACGGTACTGACCAGGGTTCGATTCCCTGGATGCGCATTTACTCAACTTTTTAGCCCTTTTTATTATTATTAGCAAGTAGCAACACAGATTGAAGCGGAAACCTAATCATAGATATGGATTCAGCCTCCTTCCCTATACATGTCCGTAACGTGTCACGATTCCGACAGCATCGTACTTATAAACCCTGCCTCCGACGCCACCTTGCCGGTCAACTCGCCGGAGACCGCCGGGACCCTGTCACCGGAGACGGACTCGAATCCACGTCTGGCCGCGCTCTGAAATCAGTGTCCTTGTTTCAACTGAATTATACACAAAACGACAGGCTGGTTCATCGTTTCGTTTCGTTCCTTTCCTAACTTGCTCTGTCTCCGACATAACTCTCACAACTAGTCTCAGAATTCTTGTAATGAACATTGCTAGAAAATGAACCACATATATATATTCAAGTTCATGCCAACAATCTCAGATATAATTTCCATGAAAGTTTTACTAAATAGAGTTCAATGTGATATTAGAAGAAAGAACAGCCTTTTCTTTAAGCCAAGAGATAGCCCTTCTCCTCCAAATACGAAACCACTTCTCCCGCCATTTCATCGGGGGATGGACCCACTTCTCCTCCCGAATGTTTCAGTACTATCTGTGGAACGAAAGAGGAACGGGTTTTGAGTTTCGAATCCAACTCGGGAAAGATATTGCACGTCAAAGAACACAGAAGAAAACATAAACGAGTCTATATATACATAGATATTCCCCCAAGTCGCAATGAATGTCAAAACCATGTGTAATGATCTCAAGAAAGAACACAAACCTCACAATTCAGCGGTGGTTCATATGGATCATCAATACCGGTGAACCCTGCAAGTGAAATGCAAACCTTATACCCTCAACAATCAATGAAAATCAGATTACATGAACGTTTATGACATATATATACATCGAAATTCAGAATAGCGGGGTATTAGTGGCTGGAAGTACCTTTGATCTTTCCTGCCCGGGCGAGCTTATAGAGACCCTTCGGGTCTCTAGCCTCACAAACCTCAAGCGGCACATCCATGAACACCTGTTGTCATTAAGAGTTTCATTAAGTATTTCCGAAGCCAACTAAGAAAACATTTTCACGATTGACCATTGAGTTAGAACCGACCTCAATGAAATCTCCATCGGGTAATAGTGCACGACAAGCATCCCGATCCCTTCCATAAGGAGAAATCAAGCTAGCAATGCATATAACTCCTGCATCTGCAAACAACTTCGCTACCTCTCCTGAAACAAATAATTTCATAAAAGGGATAATTGCAAATAAGTACCTTGAGGTATTCACCTTTTGCTAGTTGTAACCCTTCTTTTTAATAATTGCAAAAAAGTGTCATAAGCTTGCCTTTTTTGTTATACTGTGTAAATTTGTTTCAAAATGACGATTTCACCCCTTAAAAAATCCACAATTTTCATTGTCATTTTGAAATAAATTTACACAAAGTGCAACAAAAAGGCAAGTTCAGGACTACAACTATCAAAAAGTGAGTACTTCAGGGTACTTTTTTGCAATTATCCCTCACATAAATGATGAAAACTCGATTAGTTTTCTGATTTGGCATCAAAATGCTACAAGCCTACAAGAGGTACAGTTACTTGAGCATGACTCACCGACTCTTCGGATGTTCTCAGCACGATCTTCTGCTTTGAAACTAAGGTCACGATTCAGGCCATGCCTGACATTGTCACCGTCAAGAATGTAAGAGAGCTTTTGTCTCTGATATAAGATCCGACTTAAGGCACATGCCACAGAGCTCTTTCCTGTAGTTGTTAAAGAAATAGGAGAAGCCAAAGCACATGAAACAAAGTCAAACAATTCAATAAACTATATAGAATTAGATCATTGACTCAGTAGTAGCACCCAAATCCACTTCTCCAAGGAACTTATTCAAAGACACTTATATCATATGCATACTATGAATTAACAATTGAACTTAACTAGATTTGACTAGAATCAAACTCACATGCATACTATGAATTAACAATTGAACTTAACTAGATTTGACTAGAATCAATCTCGCATGCATACTATGAACTAACAATTGAACTTCACTAGATTTGACTAGAATCAATCTCACCAATAAACAAATCAACTATAATCTGCACATTAGACTTGAAATTTGGAAACCGATTCAAACAAGAAGTAGCTATGAAGTTGAAGACAAACCTGAGCCGCTGAGACCTGTGATCCAAACAACACAACCTTTTTGTTGCAGTAACTTTTGCCTATCGGCCTTTTCGATTCCACATTCCTGCCACTTTATGTTAGTTGAGTTCCCAACGGTCGACAATGGGTGGAGATTCTTAGCTGATCAGAAATAAATTACGGATTAGCAATGCCCCAAATGTGCGGAGTTCAAATCAGAATGAACAGATCATGAAGCTATTTGATAGAAGAATATGATTTCTAGGTAACCAATCAAAACCCATATCCCAATTCACAACAAGTATGAAGAACACAGACTTTCTATCGTTTTCCCACTTTTTCTCAGCAACCGAACAGTCTGATAAACCCTATTCTCGACTGAAAACACAACCCACAAATAAAGTTCAGATTTTTACCGGAATCTAAGGCGTGCCCGTTGCCGCCGGTGAGGTTATTGACCGTAATCGACCCAATATTCACGCCGTCACCGCTCCGGTTCAAACCCGCCTCCATAGCCTTGATCCGCAGAACGCCCCTAGGTTTCGCACTAATCGAGACACCACCACCGTGAATGCTCGCAAACCCAAGCTTCGGCCGTACGAGATCCGGTAATAGAAGCGAACTAATCGGAGCCATTCTCTGAAATATCAACGAAATCGACGAGAACCCACATGAAAATGAATCCAAAACCTGCCTCAGATCGGCACCGGAGCCCAGCAGAGCACCGGTCGTTGAAATCCACCGCCGACCGTCGCCGATTCTCTCAAATTTTGCTTTCTGAGCTCTGAAACTGTGCACAATATGGCCGGAGGAACCAAGGTCGAGTTTGGGTATAGCAAACCGTTAATGTCCCGGAGATCTCATCACTGATGACGCACCTTCTCTCGTTCTTGTTCGCGAAGTGGCCAAAGCCCAAAACGACGCCGCTGCTGGGTCTATCACCACTATATATACAGTTTTTTTTTTTCTGCCAAAGTTCTAATTTTTATTATTGTCTTTACTCTCTCTCAAGCTTTCGGAGCAAGGTTTCCACATTGGGGGAGAGAGAAAAATGGAGGAGAAGGAAGAGAGCTGCGGCTCCGCCGCCGGCGAATCTTCCCGGCCGTGGCAGTCCTACGAAACCGTCTACACCAATGCCAAAGCAGGTCTGTGTAGGTCTGTGTTCGATTCGATTCAGTTAACGAATTTGCCCTAAACCATTTTGAGAAATTTGTAGTGATTGAGGAATGTGATCGAAGAAATGGCTGAGATTTGAATTGGGTTGATGGAGTTTCAGGTATGGAAGGTGTGGACAAGGAGAAAGTGCAGAGAATAGTGTATGAGATGAGCAAAGGGTCCAAGTACTTTGAGAATGAGGAGAGGAAGGAGGCCTCCATGAAGCAGAAGATTGAGAACATGCGTGCTCAGTATGCTAAGCTCACTCCGGCCGATCTATCTCATTATCAAAAGGTAAAAACTTGCCAATTGGGTTTATCAATCAAACAAATTGCTTTATTTTGTGTATAGTATCAGTAATTTGTGAAATTGAGTTTGGAGCTTCTTAGGGTGTTAGCTCTTATTTATGAAAGTAATTTGATGAGTGCAACATTGGAAGAAGTATGAAAATCAAATCAGACAATCACTATCTGTTCATCATATTGATCCATGATATGTCCTGTTTTTAGATTAGACCTTCATCGTATTGATCATATGTCCTGTTTATAGATAGCAGATAAAAGATTATTAGAACTTGAAGCAACTTGTGATCTTTCACGGATATGGCTACATGTAGACATGGATGCTTTCTATGCAGCCGTTGAAACCTTAAGCGGCCCTACATTGAAGGGCAAGCCTATGGCTGTTGGCAGCATGTCTATGATCTCCACGGCTAATTATGAGGTTTGAGTATGCTGTTTATAAGTGTATCTCATTGTTTGGATCCTGTAACTCCTTAATGTTTATTGAATATAAGATTTGGACGCTTTGTAGGCACGTAGATTTGGGGTTCGTGCTGCAATGCCTGGTTTTATTGCACGTAAATTATGTCCAGAGTTGATCTTTGTACCTGTAGATTTCAAGAAGTACAATCACTACAGTGATTTGACTAGAAATGGTGAGAGGCTATACTCGTAATGATGATTCCGCACTAACAATTTCCCACTAATTTATTTTAATATCCCTTTTTTTGGTAGTGTTTCAAACATATGATCCCAATTTCATAGCTACTAGTTTGGATGAAGCTTACCTGGATATAACTGAGGTTTGCAAAGAGAGAAGCCTCACTAGTGCAAAGGTAAGTTCTCACATAAAGCAAAGCAAATCGAATCATGAATTGATCTTTTTTCTTGTGGCGATTCGTTTGTATAGAACATGTACAAGTTTTATAGTGCTAATTGTAATTGGCATGGCTAAGTCTTGTATATATGTTTTGTTTTTATGTAGGTTGCTGAAGAGCTCCGAGCTCGAGTTTGTGAAGAAACAGGACTTACATGTAGTGCTGGAGTTGGGCCAAATCGCTTGCTTGCTAAGGTACTGAACTAAATGAGAGCATCAAGTTAATGATATTTAGAAAGTCTTCATTCGGATAATAATGTCGATTAGCACATCATATAAATATGTGTAATGCTTCTCAGGTTTGCTCAGATATAAACAAACCAAATGGACAGTTTGTTTTACCAAATGACAGAAAGACTGTCATGACATTTATATCCTCACTTCCAATACGAAAGGTATATTCTTATTTTTCACCAACATCTTAGCATCAGACTTTAAATCTCATTTTTGAAACTAGCACAGCTCTCAAAATATTTCTTTGGGATAATCTCATTCAGCTACACCCATATGCACCATTCTCAACCAATTACCTCTAAGTTTAAAAAGTTTTTGCCAACCATTAAGTTTATTTAGTCTCGTTTTACCCTAATGTTGTCAACTTTTGGGAGGTGAAATGATGAAAATGCCCACAATTTTGTTTAATTTTTTTTCCCATGAGGGTATTTTCGTCATTTCACACCCCAAAGTTGACGGAATTTGGGTAAAACGATACTGAAAAAAACTTAAGGGGTTGTTAAATACTTGCAAAACTTATGAGTACCTGGTTGAGAACAGTGCATACTTAGAGGGAACTGAGTGAGATTTTTTTATTACTAATACTTGACCTTTACATAACTAAACTTCTGATGAAAGACACATGAACACATTTTATTTTCCAGATTGGTGGTATCGGTAAGGTCACTGAACATATCTTAAGGGAGGTTTTTGGAGTTAATACATGCGAGGAGATGGTACAAAAGAGTGGCTACCTCTGTGCATTGTTTTCTCGTTCCTCATCAGGTTAACACATTGATCGATTCCTAACTATGTTTTTGTTGGCTGATGATTATACTTTATCGAGTAATCATTAAATGATAATATATTACCAACTTCATGCAGATTTTTTTCTCTCTGTGGGACTGGGGCTAGGAGGAACCGATACACCTCAACTGAGGTTGCGAAAAAGTATCAGTAATGAAAGAACGTTCTCAGCTACAGATAACGTGTCATTACTTAATCAGAAATTAGGTATATTGTTAATGATCATAAGTCTAAATTCATATTGAATATCGAAAATCTCTTAAAATTACTCACAAGGGATATAAGTTTGTAACCCTTATATTTTCAGTGGAACTTGCTGAGATGTTATCACTGGATATGCAAAAAGAGGGTCTGTCCGGTAAAACCTTGACCCTAAAGCTCAAAACTGCATCTTTTGAGGTATTTTCTTATATTTTTCTCTCTAGTTTCGTTTAGGTTTGGCAAGGTTCCTCATTAATGAGTTTATCTATAGGTTCGGACCAGAGCAATGACTTTGCAAAAGCATATCTCCTCTAGTGATGATATCTTGAAATATGCTACGAAACTTCTAAAGGCCGAGCTTCCTATTTCCTTGAGACTGATTGGTATGGTTTAAATTCGTATCTACTTTAATTTAAATAGTATTATAGTAATGCTAAGTGATGCTAAGGTTGGCCTTTATGACACACTTTTGATTTTTTTTATTTTCTATCAGGTTTACGGATATCTCAGTTCAATGAAGACAAGGTTGGTGCACCTCTTGATCCCACTCAAAAGACACTCACAAACTTCATTAGATCGGGGGATCCTTGTAGAAAAGACACCGAAAATGGAAGCTCCATGGATGAGTTAGAAACCGATTTCCCCGTCGATAACAATGAGCAAGATCAAAGCTACAATTCTTATCCACTGGAGGAAGAAGCTTGTAAACTTGCAGGCAAAGAAGATGAGAACAAGGTACACGTGAAGCTCAAAGAAGCATCACACATGTCGGAAACAGATACTTGTGATGAAAGTGGCCCGAACAGTAGCGCAAATCCACGGGCCAATGCAGCAACTTCTTCGGGCCAGAATGATAACCTCGTTTGGGTCAATGATTACAAGTGCTCACTGTGTGGGATCGAATTGCCTCCTAGCTTCCTCGAGGAAAGGCAAGAACACTCTGATTTTCATTTTGCTGAGAGGCTTCAACGGGAAGAATCTGACACCAACTCAAGAACTCTCACGCCGAGATCAAGGTACTGTAAATTAGCACCAATGATGGTAACGAACTCAACTTACTATATATACATAATTACAAGTATTGGAAATGTTCTTTGGGCGTGACACTTGAAACTTTCTCAGGCCCTTCCACAAGAACAGCGATTCGAGCCAAACCAGACAAAAGGCGAGGAAGAAGCAGAAGTCGGGTTCAAAAGAAGCAGGACATGTACCTATTGAGCTTTTCTTTGCTAGAAGCAAACACAACTTGTAGCTTTGTGTAATAATATTATGTTCTTCATTGCTGTACATAAGCAGGCATGTTGTCCTTATAATCACCATCAGATTATGTATTTATTACACACCATATAAGCAAATCTATTTGATGAGAATGGTGTATATGTATGTGCCTTCGATCCAAATTTTAACCATGTGTCAAAAAAAAAGAGGATAAAAAAGAAATTAATTGCGCATCCAGGGAATCGAACCCTGGTCAGTACCGTGGGAGGGTACTATGACACCACTACACCAGAAGCGCTATTAAAATTCACTATCCATAAATTATATTGATACTATTTATCGATGATGATAGCGTGGAATCCGATGCAATGTCTCCATCCACGTGTCGCTTCGTGACGCAATGACCGGTCAAATTTTGTATTTAATTTTGAAATTGAATTTTATGGTTTCGTTGCTGCATCCCCGGCATATATATGTCCTCTCATCCCTGATCATTTGTACACCATCCCCGACCACGGAAATGATAGATGCAAGGTAGCCATGGACGACTAAGGAGGAAGGACAAGATTACTGGCATGACGTGTTCGTGCACTTCATGCATGACATGCCACCAAATTGGACCAAACACCAGTGCAAGGACCACTGCAACCGGTGAAACATCCAGGTAAGGGAAATCGTGGACTTTTGTACGATCACTCTAGCGGAGCTTGAGTAGATGGCGAGTATCAGGGCCGCTACATCTGCTGCGTCACGAAGAAGTTTTGGCGGTCGCTCTTTCGGACCAACCCGAAATGGGTACACCGTTACCGAGCCCGTGATTTGTTTTTATTTTTATTTTTATGTTTTAGTGTATCGTTTTTATTTTGTGCATTTGTTTTTTATGTTTTTTTAAAATGTATTTGTTTTTATTTGGTGTTAAATAAAAAATAATTACAAAATTATTCTGGCACCATCGCATTGAGAAGACGACATCAATATATATTTGTTTTCATGTTGGCAATGATGCTAATGAGCTTAGGGACCCCTCCACGTTCGACGTATCGACACTAACATCGACCACCCGATAGCATTGCTTTTACTAGCTAATGTGGATATTTTAACCCTTCTTTTACTCTCGAACCATAAGCATTGAGCAAATTGCCATTTGTTTAAATTGGTTTAAATGAAAATCAGTCAAAGTAGAAAGGATTTTTACTTTTTTGATTTTCTGAATTTTATACTCATTTTATACTCAATTGCACTATGAATTATAATAGTGTAGTAACAATAGAATGTTGTGTAATGTAGCCATTGTTGTGCATAGCATG
>JAYMSW010000442.1:0-22755 GCA_036897725.1 Erodium texanum | reverse complement strand
ATGTATGTCTCTTCCTGATATATAATATATGCTGCACTCTTTTAAAAAAAAAAGTATAGTCTAAAGAAAATATAATTGTGATAATTTGCAAAAGTCAAAGGTGACAGTGTGGTCAACGTAAGTAATAAAACAGCCAACGTAGTATTTCTCTGCTACTAACCCAATTTTAAACTACAAAACAAGCCAGAATCATGATTCTAACTTGCATCACTGGGCCAAGAATATCGGACATAACACAATTCTGGTTGACTACATGTTCCCAGAAAAACATATTTTTCCAGAAAAAAAGATTCATAACAGAACATAAACTTGTTTATTAGGATTCATAACAGCACTAAAATTTGCTTATTAATTTGAGAATGGAAAATCAAAATATAGATTGGCTTGATTCAACCATAAAGAACAAACAATGAAAAGAACGAAAACATTATTATTCAAGGATCATCAAATGAATACAGCCTCATGTCATAGGCCTCAGCAATAGTCTAACTTTCAGACCGGAAATTTATATGTAACTGAATGAAAATGATCACATCTTAATTGTCTTTCGTCATCACACATGTAGGAAAATCATGACTATTCAACGGGCCTGTCCCAGAACAGATATGTCCTCATATCGCTTCTGCATTGTATAGAACATGCAAGTCAGATTATAATGAAGTTTATGAGGAAAAACTGAGGGAATTTTCCAATCAAGAACGGGGTTTGATAAATTATATTGAATTAAATGTCCAAACATAAAATTACAAATGGTTACAACTCTGGTTCTCATCTAACTGATTTCAATGATGTTTACATGATATAGTAGAGTTTGCATTAACTATAAGACCTGCTGAGAATCTTATTACAAGAACCCAGAATCAAACTGATGAAGGTGATAACAAATAATTCAAACATGAAAATAAGATTCAATGATGAGCAAATCCATAGAATTGATGTGGGAAATGGGACACCATCAAAAACACATCCATTTCTTTGTGACTTGGGTATCATAATTTTCAAATGGGCAAATCCATAGAATTGATGTGGAAATGAAACTCCATCAAAAAGACATCTTTCAAGTAACCATTTTCTTTGTAACTTGGGTCTCATAATTTTCAAAACTCATGCAAATATAAATCAGATGAAAAAAAAAAGCACCATACTGATAACATAATGAGGTTTCAAATGCTAATGAAATTTCTGCTTCATAAGAATAATACTACAGATTCATAGAAGGAGGAAAGAAACATTACCCCAACATTGTTGCTCTCCCATATCTTCTGAACTCCATAATCAACAGCCTGTAATCAGTGGATAATATTCCATTAGTTATTGAAAACCCACATACCAAGAGCAAAAGATTACATAATGGAAATATTGGAGAAGCATAAGTCAATAAAGAATTCAATCTTACAATTCATTATTTATTCCCACTTCTTCGTTCATTCCATGAAAAAGAATATTAGTGAATTTAGACCAAGACTTAAACCATCTACATGGGCCAACCATCCATAGTCATATTTCATTACCATCTTTACCATATTAAATCATTGTACATATTCCTTTCACAAACAACACTACCTTTAAAATAAACCATACCAAATTGTTGGCAAGACACCAGCTTTAATTCTGGAGATATTCCTCAAAATGGAGGACGGTCCCCCCTCATCCCTTACAATTGGCCACGCTAACATACTACACTTTCTATGGCCCTTCCCCTCAACACCTTATTTTAGGGCACATTATTCTATTCCTACATCAATCACTAAACACTATGCTACAAAAACACGAACTAATAACCTGACAAACCTTATCTTTTTCTTCCAAGCTTATTCTTAACTGTAATTAAAGTCATCTCATAAATGATAAATCCAATAGGTCATGCATGTTTTCATTCCCATATTAATTATTGGCTAGGTCATGCATGTTTTCATTCCCATATTAATAATTGGCGTGCCAATAATTTAATTTTAGTGACTGAACCCTACAAATATGCAGCTCAAGAGACAAAATCACCCAGCAAAATCGATACCATTCAAAGATACGCACACAATCAATGATTAGATTGACCCAGAAATACGCAGCTCAAGAGACAAAATCACCCAGCAAAATCGATACCATTCAAAGATACGCACACAATCAACGATTAGATTGACCCAGAAACATGTAACAGCAGAAATACAGACCAAACGACTAATCCTATGTGCATCAAACGACGAAACCTCCCAAACAAAAACCTGAATCCACAATCATCAGATTCAAAAAAATTCATCAATACGACTGAAATCGCCTGACCAAAACAAATTTCGTTTTTTTTGCACCTGTTCTGATTTCTCCAGATCCAACAATTTTTTTCAGATCCATTTCTAAGTAGATCGTACAAATACAAACGTGCTTATATCACAAACTGTAAAGGGTAAAAAAAAGCTTACACGCTCGCCGGCGAAAGCTCCGGCGATGATGAAGGTGACGTAAACGGAGTTACGTCGCATGATCACTCTGTATAGACCTTCGAGAACTCCCATGGCTTCGTCTTCGCTTCTCTCCACTGTGGAGTCAGTTCCTCACCTTTTATACGGCAGGTCGTTGACTAAATGACATGTCGTTTCCCCCAGGAAGAATAGGCAAAAACCGATTCCGTTCCGTTGCTTCTCTCCGAGAAACGACAAGTCGTTTTAAAAAGGACGACAAGTCGTATTAGGATTCCCCAACTCTTCTTCCACCAATTTCGCTGGACACGTTCGTTTACCCAAAACGCAGAGATCTCTGAGAGAGGGAGAGAAATGGCGGCATCTTCATCGTATTCCATTCTGGCTGCAGCTGCCGGAAAAGTGGGAAGCGCAGCCCGGCGGCAGGCTCTGACCTTGACGGAGGCGGCTGCAGAGAGAGTCCGACACCTCCTCCAGCAGCGGCAGCGATCTTTTCTCCGCCTCGGAGTCAAGGCTCGCGGCTGCAACGGCCTCTCCTACACCCTCAACTATGCAGGTTCTTCCTCGTCCGTTTTAGCACATTTTTAGAATTTCTGTTTACGCACACGGCCTTTTTGTTTGATTAATATGTTAGATTTTGATTCTGCTTCTTAGAACATCTTCAACAGTTCTGTGATTTGCAATTTCTTATTAATTCACCATAATAATAAAGAGAAGCTTTTCAATTTGTAATAGTCTTCTGCTGTAAATAAGTTTTAATCATAGTCCAAAGCTTATGATTTTGTTCTAGCAATTAACTGTTCTCCATTTTCTTGTGCTATATTCAATGGTGTGGTATCTAGGGTTTGGCTCAAAATTGGAGTAGAAATTGAGTTCTGATATGTCTGCTGTTAATCTGGAAATGTTCAAGTTTTTGTCGTGTCCTCATTTCCATTTTACTAATAAGAGGCTGAACAGTGTACTCCTGGGTTGTTTAATTTACACTGGTGAAGACACATAAGATAATTATAATTTACGGGTGATATTCCTGAACGTGTGCAACTTCAAGATAATTATTGAGTCAAGTGGCCAGAGTTAGACACATAGTACACAACATGCTCTTAAGTTCTATCAGTTCTTGTTTGTATTCCAGGTTGTCAGCTGCTGCTTTGAATATTGATAACCAACCACTTACCATAACAATGGACAACAATCTGTAATAAAGCTTGATTGTTAGCATCGGTGAATTTGGTGTTGTATTTATCCATTTTGTTAGATTCTATTCATTTTCTCTGGGGGATGGGGGGTTGCATTTCTGTTTGAAACTTTCCTATTTGAAGGAATACTCTAGAAACTGTGTAAAACAATGATTGATGTCCGGTTTCATTCAAATGGTCAGATGAGAAAGGAAAGTTTGATGAATTGGTCGAAGACAAGGGTGTGAAGATACTGATCGATCCTAAAGCCTTGATGCATGTCATAGGAACCAAGATGGATTTTGTTGATGACAAACTCAGGTACACAACTCTCATGGTTCTGTCCATGCATCATATGATCATAGATATACGCATGCATATCTGTTCGCACATCTGTGTACTGAGTGACCCTGATTGATAACTGTCTGAGAACGCCTTGGTTTTACTTTCATGTGAGTGATTAAACACCTTACCTTTTATGCTAATCAAGATATCCCAATAACATGGTTTGGGAATGGGATTCAAAATGAAGTTAAATTACAATAAATTAAGGTGATTCCCATTCCAAAACCCTTGTACAGAATGTGGACATAGATCATATGGTCTTGAAACTTCTGACCTCCCACTAACAATTTCCAAGTGATGGGATTTTCTTAAAAGTTGAATTCTGAACAAAATTATTGTTTGTATCCTAGCACCATGACTATCTGGTTTGTAAATGCATCTAATGTCTGCATTAAAAATGATATGTTTTATGCAGGTCTGAGTTCGTTTTTATCAATCCAAACTCACAAGGTCAGTGTGGTTGTGGAGAGTCCTTCATGACAACACCCAATGCTGGGACTGCTAAGCAAGGTGGTAGCTAAGGATTTGTAAGTGACATGTCCTGATAATCGAACTTTGTGAGTACTAGTAAAGCTTCATTTACCAGAGCATAAAACCTCAAGGTCTCCCCTGTCAGAGGGGTATGTTGCTGGCCATTTAACACAACATTATCATACCATTTCTTTTTCCTTCATAAAGCTATATTTGAGCAATTATGTTGTATACATGTACACTGAATTCGCCAATAATTTGTATTTAGATATCATAAAGCTATCATCTTGTGTAAATACGTGAAAGAAAATCTCGCATGCCTTTATTTCTGGATATATACATATATATAAATTTTCATTTATCAAGCACACCATTTATATTTGGTAGAAATGTTAGAAGAAGAATACGGAGATGGCTTATGCAGCCGCCTCTCTCTACTCATTATAAACCTCTGAATGGCTTCTACAAACTTTGTCACCTTGCTTGTCTCTATCCTCTCATTCTCATTGTTGCTTCCAGATTCCGGCGACCGCCACACCTCATCTTCTTGCCGGAGATGGCATTTGTGAAGCTTCACATACTTCATCTGAGTAATGGTTCAGCTATTAAATTAGATGCTTCATTTATAGGAGATGGCCATGTGGGTTGGAGAGTGTGACCTATATGTTTTTGGTTTGGTTTTGTTTGTACAACCACCCCAAAACCTTAGTGTACTCATGACTGTTTTAAATTTCATTTTTGAGGCTGACCAAGGATGCACAAATATGACAAGTGTGTTAGGCCAACAACTTTGATTGTGGCATCATTTTTATGGCATTTTCCTTTTGTTTAATATGTGGAGTTTATATGCATATTTTTTTCTCCCCATTTTCAATTTATGGTTGAGAACAAATAAAACATTATTAGAGCTTGTTCCACTCGTTGGTTAAACACTTTAACTTATGTTTTTAGGATCAAGGTTTGAGTCTCTCACTTTTATCACTTACTTCTCTAACTTTTGTTGGCCTCTTTCCACCAACTTTTGATAGGTTTCTCCTTTTTCTCCATTATTGTTGGTCTTCTCTCTCAAAGTAGAGCTTCTTTTTAATTTAAAGGATGTCTTGACATATAATAAGTCAATTTTAAAAGTTTAAAAATCATAAGTTTGGTCCATCCCTATCTTTGATTAAGGTTAGTTAGTAAATCCAATAATGTTTATATTTTTCTTTTTAGAAATATAGCTTAATGAATTTCCCCAATAACTTTTATATGATTTATCCTAATTGGAGGTAAATAAATGAGTCCACGATTGTTAGTAGACGACCGAAAATTCAAGCCGGCCTTGTTTTTTTTCTTTTGGCTGCAATTTAGTTAATCTCGTTGAAAATGAAAATGACAGAGTAATTCAAGAACATACTTGACCTATTGAGTGAGAGAGCTTTCTTCAAAAACAACAATTCCTATAGTAATGGAGAAAGGCGTGCAGAGATGGATTGTGGACATATCCAAGTGGGAACCATCTCCCCTTGATTTCTCCTCCGCTCTCTCTCTTCTTCCCCTGCACGAGCACTTCTCCATCACCAGGTTTTCCCCTTTCTCACCCTTTTTGGTTTAGTTGCTCAGAAAAGTTTGATGCGAGCTTAGGCAAGAGTATAGATTCATGGGTTTTGTCTGACTCTTTGTTTTGATCAACGTGGGGAGTGGAATGTATTCAAATGGCTCAATTTTGTGAAAGGGCACAAGGTGTTCGATGAATTGTCTCAAAGAAAAATAACAGCTCGTCATTTATGCAGGTATGTGCAAATGGATGATAGGAAACGGGCGCTTGTGAGCCGATTGCTTCAATATGCACTTGTTCGTGAGGTTTTGGGGATCCAATATCACAACATCCTCATATACCGCACTTCCGAAGGCAAACCCTATCTGGTATGGTATGCTAGGAGTCCATATGTGAGTCTTGGTCTTACATTGGAAAATATGAGATCAAAAAGAGTTGATATACACTTAGGACTTGTGATCCACTAGGCTAGGTCAGATTATGATTTCCTGTTTTGTTGGCTATAAAATAAGATATACACATTAGTCCTGCGATCCACTAGGCTAGTTTTAGTATGCCTTCATTGGAATGCTGGTTTCCCCAAACAATGTGACTCCAAAAGACAATCTTGTTCCAAATTCCTGTTGTGCATTTGAGGTTTAATAGAACTTAAACTTTGCTAGTCTAGGATCTCCTATGGTTACCGGGCAAGCATTGTATCTCTGTGTCTTCAAATGCATGTTGTTCTTGCTTGCTTGCTGTTCAGGAATGTACAGAGGTTAGCTTGGAGTTTCCTAACTTCAACTTCAATGTATCGCATCATGGCGACTACGTGGCAATAGCATCTGAACCATTATGTCTTGTGGGCTGTGACATTGTTTCCTATTCCATTCCACATAAAGAGACGATTGCAGAATATATTCAAAACTTCTCATCCTACTTTTCGAGTTTGGAATGGGATAATATCACTAAAGCAGGCACTTCTGATGAGGTTTTGGTGGATTTTTATAGGTATTCTTCTACTCAACTCTATTGGATCCATCTGGAATTGTCTCCTTAGTATGTAGGCTTGTTCATATATAAATAAGAGATTGTGAAACAACCCATTAGACCTCTTCCAAAACCCAAGACATTGCTCATCTCCTTGAAGGCCGGCTGTTCTATGTTTTTACTTCCTACACTTTTGATTGATCTGAGTAATGCACAGCACAAGCTTTGAAGTGACGAATTGGAACCTATTTTTGCAGATACTGGTCTCTGAAAGAAGCATATGTTAAGGCCACAGGCAGTGGACTGGCAGAGGAACTGGACAGAGTAGAGTTCAGCCATACCAAGTGGAACAATATATCTATGAAGATTGATGGCAAGGCCATGGCAGACTGGAGATTTTGGCTTTCTGAGCTGCCAAATAGACATTGTGTAAGTCCTTCACCAGCCCTACCCTACTCTCTTGCCTTCCTTTGCATTGCTTCCTTAAATTCTTAATTCTTGTAAGAAGTTAGATGAATAATTGTTCTGAAATGGGACTGTATTAAGGTTTGACAGTGTATTCCAATTCTCCGGAAAAAAAAAACAGGTATCAGTTGCAAGGGGTCACCCGAGATCAGCCGTTCAGAGTTACAAGAGAACTCTAAAACAATCGGATTTTGATGAAGAGCAACATCAAAGAGGCCTTCATCTTCCCAATGTAAATTTTGTCTTCAGAACTGTGCAGCAACTACTTCCAGATCCACCGCTGTGATGTGTTTGTGGTGTACATCACAATTTACAAGATTAGAATAAACAGAAAGGGCTCAGTGACAAACAATGAGATTTATTTTTCCAATTACTTCAATGTGGAAGAATACAAAAAGAATGACCATAATTACAAGTACCAATAAGCTTGAGGCATAACTTACCTAACACCCATGGGAATGTACAGTATACTATTTTCAGATAAGCATGCTCAAGTCAGCGAGGTCGTCCATAGGTATATCAAGTCCCATTGATTCGTGGTCTTGTAGACCATCGACGTCATCAAAATTCAACCAAGAACTCAGATCCTGAGGTCCACCAAGCTCTTCTATAGAATCTAGTTCTTTGACCTCTTTAAATGAATCCTGATTTATGCCGATGGATGTGAACCCAGTTTCTCTTTTCTTATTGCTACTACCATTCATAACCACTTCAGTAGCACCAGGGGAAGAATGATAAACAGGATGAGTTGCCTCTGTGAACTTACTTACAAATCCATTTCCTGAAGTTGATAGCTGAGTGATCCTCTGCTTCGTCTTTGGTTTTGTCTTGTGCTCAGACTTTCTGGCTTGTGAGTCTTTGTCCCTTTCTCTCTCACTTCTCCTTCCCTTTGTGCCACCCAACAGAGCACTTCCAAGATCATCAAGCAGGAGTTCCTTCTTTTTCCCTCTGTCATGACTCTCTGCTCTTGAATCTTTAGGTTCTGCATCATCACTGTGATGAGGTGCAGCATGAAGGGCATCTCGAAGAGCAGGCTCACTGAAGCAACTTTTACCGGTAATTTCAAATTTTCGACACCTAGCAAGAGTCCTCTTTATGAAAGCAAAGGCAACTTGTTTTGAAACCTTAGGCACACCAGCTCTTGCAGCACTACTTCCCCGAGTGGCCTATCAAAATATAGTTCAATGGTAACATATTATTCATCGGTGTGTCATATTGTAGCTAAATATTATAATGGTTTCTAAGGTGTATCATGTTCTAACGCATACACTGATATGCTTCTGTTCTTCAAGACCACACGATCTACTAGACTTTACACTAGATATCATTCTTGAATACTTTAAATCTAGCTAATTCAGTAAAGTAATAGGTTATATACAGATAAATAAAAATCATACCAGCAACTTTCTGTAAGCCATCTCAACAAGTCTGTCCAACCCAACCTTCTCAAGGGCTCTGCCAACAAACCCAAATCATATTTATCTTCATCAGTCCAAAAAACATTATGGTGATCATTGTTCAACCCAGGAGAACTAAAAGCCTAGAATTAGAAATGTGACAAATTAATAAATGACCTACCGTCCTTCCAATGCCTTGCCTTCCTCAATTGTTTTCATAATTTTGTTTACATGTGCTTTTCTTTTACCAGCCTGCATAATCAGTACAGTTAATATAGAAATTACAACCAGATCAATGTGATATTAGGGTTGGTTACAGAAATTGAATAACAGTTTTCACATTGGATAAAATAATAAGAAAATTCTTTATAACTTTGCTCCATGCACAAATATTTTCTGGCATGTTCTAAGAAAAATGAAGCTTAGAAACATAACTTGTTGAAGTAGTTCCTTTTGTAGTTCAGCAATATTTTTATTAATTCCATCATCCTCTCCATCTGCCAGATCAGGCTGTTAGAAAAAAAAGAAAAAAGAATTGAGACAACCTAAATTGACACGAGGAGAAACTTTATATAGACATAAGTTCCTGTATGTATTAAATGTGTACCACTGTCTCTGTAGATAACCCAACATTCCGGAGCTCCAACAAGAGTTTGTCCTCCAAACACATATGTTCATACTGTGGATCAAAAGAAGAATCATCACAAGCATTTGTACATGCAGCTGGTGGCACATCAATACCATTTTTATGTACCTCTGGAAGCATTACATTCTCTGAAGAAAAATAACTTTGATCTCCTTGGAACAAATCATCTTCATATAATGTATTATGGTTCCTTGTGACCGTACTAATTATAGTACTCCCATTGCAAGAACTCTTGTTAATAGTAGGTTGTTTCTGACTGTGAACACCTAATATGGCCTCATTCCCAAGTCTAGTATCATTACCAATATCAAAAAGAACGTCACCAAAATAGTCTTCGGTACCATTTTGAAGAGGCATATTTCTCTGTCCACTGTCATCTTCAAATTCTTCCATTTCATCTTCCACAATCAGAGCAGACAAAACTCTTTGGTATAGTGGAGCAATTTTTTTACTTGTTTCCGAGTCTAATATCACATGTTTGGCATCAAACAAAGCAACATTTAAAGGTGATTCTGATCCAGGTTGATCTACAGGACCTTTTTCTCTTCCTTCAGAAACAAGGCATTGAGATATACAAATTTCTTCACCAATCAGATCACCCTGGGAAAATAAAATGAATTTAGAACCATTAGACAAACTGTGAGCAAAAAAATAATGACCAGTAGATTTCAGCTTATAGAAAATAAAAGAGTAGTAAAACTGAGAATCATAAATTGTCCATTTGATAAAATAATTTGGACGACTCAAATTATTACTAAAGTCATCTTCCTAGTTGTAGATTCAGGTTACCACTTGATGCGTCAAGTAGCATGTGTTATCCAAGCTAGCTCTAGAGAAAATTGGTTCCATTTTCTTCCAGAATGTACCAGAACAGGCAAGATCTGGAAAAACATATGAAATATTAAACAGAAGATTAACTTCATAGAGGAAAGGCATAGTATATGTGATTCTTTCTTCCACATGAAAGTAAGTTGGACATACAGCTTGCATTAGAAGCAAAATTTGCAGCAGCTAAAAGTTCTTCACGATCATCATCTGATTCACCTGGAACATCATGTGAAAGTACATCGTTGGTTAGTACACTCAAGCAAGGAAAACCATTATGTGTTCTATAAATATTCTTTCATTTCCTTTATATTTGTAGAGCTATAAACTAAGTAACATGAATAAGAGGTAAGGAGCTTGCTTCCCCTTAAGCAATGGACCAATGCCTCAGGTTCAAGTCTTGGTATATACATATCCATAACTCCATGTATAAATTGCATACAAAAAAGAATGAAAACGTGAATAGGGGTACTTATCGCATATCTGCATTCTTCAATATGTACTCAATTTTAACTGGCATTCGAAGATTAAAAGGCAGACATTTCAAAAAACTAGTCAACACTAGTATATAAACACCACAATTTTGCAAAAGGTAAATGGCAGGCTCATGTTTTACTTTCCTTTTTCTCCATGATAGGTTTATGTTTTTTGTCTGGGCAACCAACAAAAAACAAGAAGAATTGCAGGTAAATTCTCTTGCTTGCTACCTCTCTGAAGTATAGTAGTCCATTTATAGTTATCATAATACAATACAAACAAATACAGAAATGATACAATGATTCAGTTATTATCATGTGATACCTGTGTCTGGAGAACTGCCACCGGGCATCTGTCCAAGACGAGCAAAGGCCTTGCGATCTGTCAGTTTCTTCAGAGGTCGCCCAGACTTACTGAAACATTTAAACAGACAACTAAAATGCTAGCTAGTGTGGGAAAGCAGATTTACTCACATCTCATTATCAAAGGAAAAAAAAAATCAGCACCTTCCGTTCTTATCAGGACCAGGCCTTGAACTTCTAGGCGGCTTTATTGAGGATGGATTCTCCAATTTCTCTGTGGTAGGTGGAAAGCTAGCCCGAGTAAATGATGAGCCCCGACCACTCCTTCCTTGTCTTCTCACCCCATCTCCTAGCTCTTCCTGATTGAGCATTTTATTCTTCTTTGCAAGCAATACAGGACCAACATTCTGAACAGAAATGACAGATTTCTCCACTTCATAACTACCAATTACTTTTCCCCTAAATCTTTCATGATTTTCACCAGCACCAGACTCTTCAGTTTCAGATAATTTTGTAGGAGAAACCTTTTCATTCTTCACTCTGAATTGTTGGTTTCCATTAACCAGTGCCTTGGCTGAAGGTGGCCCATTGGTCCCAATACATGTTGTTCTACCAAAATCAAGAGGGGAACATCCTTCTGATGATATTTGCACTTCATCATGGTTTGAGACAGGTGATACCAGAGTCGATCTCCTGTTGCGAGAGATTTTCTGTGGTCTCTGACCAGCCCATTGAGCCATGGGGGCAGAAGATGATTGTGTAGGTATGGGATTGGGAGGCTTGCAATTGTTATCCCCACCCATGGATTGAACTTTGCTTACTATTGTGGATTGTTCCCAGCCTTCATTTGCTGCTCCAAGTGCACAAGGAGAATTGGACAATGAGCGTGCTGCCATTACAGGGCCAGTCCTCGGTGCTCGTGGCGCTTTCACCTTGGTCACTAGACTAGGACTGACTACGCTATTATCCTCCAGCATATTTAACCTGGTAATATAATTATCAACAAATCAGGACTAAGAAAATAAAATTGCAATATATTATTATGATACTTCAGCTATTGCATCAGCAAGTAGGGTACCAACTACTAAGAAGAAAGAATACATACTTATTGTTCCCTTTAGCCAGAAGCCGCTCCTTATTTAATGCCAATGTGACATCCCTTGAAATAGAGGCCTTTTCCAGTTCCTTCTTGAGAACAACACGAGAATTTGTACCAGGGGGCAGAGAATTTCCGTCTACCTTGATAATGGTACTACTATCATTAGAAGATCCTGATCTGCAAAAGATGACATTCCAAGAACATATTTACTTTTCTGGTTCAAATCACAAATATTGTATGGTGAGGGGACAAGTTAGCCTTGTTAATGCCTAATCCTCACCAAAAGGCAAGGTAAACCTATGAAATTATCAGATAAAATAAAACAGACCCAATAATACATCAAAAGAGATTGAACTCTAGGTTTCACATCTGGATGTATAACTTAAAACAATTAATTTTGTAAATCCAAAAGATATCGCTTAAGTTTATTTTTTGGGCATTACTGTCCTATTTCTTGCTTGTTTGGGGGCATTACAGCATGAATAAAGTGGCAATAGAAATTCAGTAGAGTAGTTAAGTTTCACATGGTATAGGAAATATAATTTAAGAGCGCATAGTTATCTGCACACCTGGAGGAGAAGTAAAACGGAACTAGGATGAATTTCATTAGGCTATAATGGTTAAGAATTTTATCATTCGAAGTATTAACTAACTCCTAGTAAAAAAATAATCTCATGAATCTTAAATTTATGGGCAACGTTATATTAGAATCAGAAGCCAATGAGGTGCTACATAACCAAAAATTACACATCAACCTACAAAGAAGAAAAAAAACCTGAAACCCTGTGAATCACAGGATTGCAGAGCAGGTTCATTCTTCAGCTTATAGTGTTGTTTTGGCTCTGTATCACCATCCATAGGTCTGATTAAAACAGTGCCTGCAGAACGTTTCCTTTTCATTTTTCTGTCCCACCCTTCCCCTCCAGCAGGCAGTCTCCGAATCTTTTCTTCTACTAAATCAGAACCTTCAACACCATCCATTTGCATATCCCTATCATTTCCCATGACTAAAGGCTGCCTTGAAAGGTTATTAGTTCTCCCTTCAGCCTAAAATTTACAGGTAGAAATGAATCAGAAAACACAAAATGTAGAATAGAAAAAAGACATGAATTGGATAAAAAATCAACAGTATAGCTATTTCAATAATAATAATAAAAAAAAACATTGCTGTACCAGTGATAGGAAGTAATACATACAAGATTTTTTAGTATATAAACATGAAACCCTTCTAGGGAAAGGAAAGTCATGAACCTCAGTGGAAATTCAAGACTCTACTATTCTGGTCCAGTTAGCACATTTTCAAGGTGAAAACATATCTCAGGGGAAGAAACGCTTTATTGCTATATCAATTCAGCTCTCTATCTTTCCTTCTCTTTTACCACACAATCCTTGTGTTCTTTTAGAAGCTAAATTCCATAGATATGTGCAGACCTTCTGCATATTTGGAACTTTTATATTATCCCTTCATTTGCAATATAAGAGGTATTATTAAAGGCATCAAATACTCCCTCAGAAACACTCACTCACATGGTAGGAAGGCTCATTTAAATATTTTTATAGCAAAACATAGAAAGAGCTTTCGATTTCAAAATCCTGAAATACCACAAGGTTGAAGACTTTTAGAGATCAAACATGTACAGAGCAAAGAAATTCCAAAGATATACTATGGAAATGGAAGCACATTCTCTCTGACATAGAAGATACAACTCATAGGATGAAAACAAACAAGAAAACACAAGGAATTCTATACAAACCCGAGTTTCTGGTACTGATGACCGAACCCGCTTCAAAACATTCTTTGTTCTGTCCTCTAGTCTATGGGTTGCAATCTGTAGAGAATTGTGCTGAATTGGATTTACCATCTTCAATAAATTTGGCCCACCTGATCTTTCATTTGTTAGCATCTCACTCCGTTGTTGCTTCACAGAACTTAATGCTTCTGAAAACTTGTTCAACTTATATAGACACTCATCAAACTTCTTTTTCCTACTCCTGAAAAAAAAACAGTCAGGAGACAATAACTTTTCATATGGAAACAGGAACCATAAGTCTTTGAGTCATAAGTTCAACTACTACCAATTTAGCATTGAGGTTTATTCTGCACATCTAACATTGATTATAACAATATTTTGAAGTATCTATGTACAACGTTAGATGCTGACCAAAGATATGTAACAGTTTGAACTGTCCTATATTAGAACAATAGAGAATGATAAAATATCTAGCACTAATGTTGAAGGCTCCAGATAAATAAATAGGATAATTACAAAGACCGTTAGTATTTCAAAATGTTTTAAATTACCTGGACTTGGTAAAGTCATCTATTATACTTGCTTTAAAACGTTTTAATTCCTCTGTAGCTGCTGGAAGGGAAGGCTTTGAATGAGCAACTCCAAATGAATTGTCTTCCATATTGCTCCCGAAAGAAATCCCTAGAGCCCTCTTCAACTCTCCAGACCGAGTATATTTCTGATCCCCTACAGTAATAGGATCCAGCATCAACCACTGTGTTAGCAAGGGAGAATCCCTGGCTGCTGAAGCACTCCCATGGGACAGACTATTCCCAGAACTCGAAATTCGGGTCTCTCCCCCTTCTCGGAAGCTTCCAGACCTATCCAACCTGGAAATAGAATAGCTACCCCTCGGCCCATTTGGATAGTTCCCAGGAAAAGCCAATTCATCTGAGCTAACTGAACTTGATTCAATTCTCACGTTTCTGGCCATTTCTCAAATCCAATTGAACCTCCTATTCACATAAGGGTCTCTTAAAAACTTGCTTCAATGAATTAAGCAACTGCACTAAAGCAGTAAACTATGACAACCCATTTGATGAAAGGTCCCAGTACTGATACACATTGAGCACATCTGCAACAAGTATAACTAGAATTAGCTCAGATCAGCTACAACCCATTTAAATTGCACTCTCAAACCCAATAACTAAGACATGTAATTATAAAGTATCTGATCACATAAGGAGAATGAAGGAATACAAGTTTACATCAAGACCCAATGAAGCAAAAGCCATCACCTGCATCATGGTAGAGTTGAGTAACATGAATGACCAGCAATTTGGAGGGAAAACCCAACTAAAAATTACTTCTTTTTTCCTACATTTCCTCAGTGACCAAAAGGAACCCAAAACAGTACAATCACAACAAGTGAGCAAGCACAAATTAAAACCAAACCATCAGTTCCAGACAGTACCCAGGCATGAAAAAACACTTCAAATTCACCAAATTTTCCCGCCGCGATACGTGAATGAGAAAATTAAGCAAAAAAAAACATAGCAATCAGGTAATAGAATGAAAGATCACGCAAAACCCAAAAGCAGCGAATGCCCACAAACTCGAAACCCTAATTAAGGGGAATTCCCCAAAATTGATATGAAATTGAAGCGGGAAATCACTAGAAAATGAACAATTGGAGAAGTAGAGAGTGAAGCGGGACCGAAACCTACCGGCATTGATGGAGATAGATTGGGCGGGTGTGAAATTGAGTAAAGAGCCGAAGCTTAAGCTTAGAGAGAGAAGGTGTAGTGTGTGCCTTGTTTGGAGCTGTCGTCGTGGAGATTCTTTAGAGAGACAGAGAAGGGAGGGACCCGCGAAAATTTAGGGAAGAAAAAGGACAAGCAGCTAAAAATCAGGGCCCTTTATCAAGCATTCACTATAATTCTCTCATGCTGCAGCTCAACTGTAGATTTATGTTACCCATTAAAACGACGTAGTTTCGTAGTGTTAACTCACCATCTTTTTGCTTTGCTTCGGTCACTGAAAATATCCTCTCAATAGTACTCTCAGCACAGAGACGAATCTACAGACATTCATTTCCATGGCGTTCTCGAAGACGATCTTCTCTTCTTCTTCGCTAGCCCTTCTCCGATCCAGATCTTCTGGCGTCACTCCCCACCTCTCGCCGCCCTGCGAATCTTTCACTGTTTCCCCAATCTACACCAAACTTCCGGACCTTGGAATCACTACATCGAGAAAGAAGTGAGGATCAGCTCTACATTCTGTTCTCTCTTTATTTTTCCCGAGAAATATGTCGGATTTTGTTCTGTTTTACATTATTATGAGCTTTGTTTGACAATTTGTCAAGTTTGGATGAAGGATTTTTATTTACTGGCATTGTTTAAGTTTTATTTTCCTGTTATTTTTTATTTATCATTTATCATGAATTCTGCTTCTTTTTTTTTATTTTTTATATATATATGTTTTTATCGTTGCTTGGTTTGGTTGCTGAGAAGATTCACACCAATGGTTGTCTATTCATGATGTCTAGTGTAGCTGATTTAGGGATTTGACTAGTATGTTTATGGAGATTGTTAAAGAATTGACTTCAAATGTGTGCTGATATTTATTTCTCAGCAGCCAAACGGGGTTAAATGCAGTATCTATTTCTCTTCGAGTAATTTTTCGAACCCAACTTTAAATGTGTGGTGGTATTTTTAAATTGCCATGTTTTCTTGCAGGTTCTGTTCTATTTACTCAGTTTTTTTATGCCTGTTGGATTTATATAAGTTTGGTTTGTGATTTTTATTTAGTCTTGTCACTTCTTCTGTGTCTCAATCTCTCAAAGCTTGTGGTTGCTAATTAATTATATATTATCTGATGTTGATGCATCATTTATAGTTATGTTTAATGGGAGACTAATAATGTATCTATGCTTTTTATTGCTTAATATTACTTGACTGTTATGTAGGAACCTTCTGCATGCAGCTCCCAATGGAATAAATGCAATGGGTTCAACCTCATTGGTCAGCAATGTGATTCCTTCTCAGCATTTGATTCTTAACTGTTAGCCATCGATTAGAAAATTTATATTTATGCATTCTTGATGATGCATGAAAGGGATGTAATTCTGTTTCCATGAACCGTGCCACAGTACAAATAGCTGGTTCTGTTGTGAATATAAGTACACTGTGAAGCATTGTCCTGAAAGTAACACTTTCAGTTTTTTAATTAAGCTGGTAAAAGGTAAATTTGTCGACTTAAACACCTCTGCACAACTTTGGAGGGACATTCAGTTATTGCTTTAAACTATATTCTACTCATCCCATATGTCGCCAAATTGTACTTAAACCAAAAAAAATGTTAGCTGAATGATTTTAGATATTCGATGGATTAAGGTTCTGTAGTTTAGAGCTGAAGTATGTGGATTTGGTGTGTATGTATATATGTGTGTGATGTTTTATAAATATATTGATCTATTAAATCATGAGGTGACTTGGCTTGTCACATCTCAGACCTGAGAATAGTATTTCATTTCAAGTAGATTGGAGGTTTAATTTGCTTGGTGGATTAGATTGGGTTTTGCTTGAAAGAAATGTTGAAATAGAATGCCATTGTTGGAACTGAGGGTGGAAATGGTTTTAAATATTCTCTTCCTTTTTTTCATAATGGGGATATTATGCTGTTTGCTGTGTAATCTTTTCTTATAATCTTTATTAATTTTTACGGTGAAGAGAGTTAGCTTTGTGATAAGAGTTTATAAGTTGTCATTATTACTTGTGGGACAAGCACCTCCAGAAAGGACCGAGGGTTCTAAAAGAAGTAACCAAAGTGTGCATCTTTGTTTTTCATATTGGTTCTGTAAAGAAGGTGTCCTTATTTTCTTGGAGTAATGTGGTTAGATACTGCTGGAGTTTCATGCTCATTTGTCTTTGTTGATCCTCCATTTCCATGATCCATGGTCATTTCTTAGGTTCTTATAGTTCACATTTAAAGTTTTAAACCATATTTGTTTCCACTATTAACTTAATACTTTATGGGAAGCTTATGTGTTTCTATGAAAGATTTCATGGTACACAAATTTTAAAGGAAGCACCAAGTTCATATGTTTGGAATTGTTCTTCTGTCTCTTGCATTTGCTCGTAGTTCACTCGCCAGCTTATGTAGTGGTGCAGTATCATTTGGCTAATATAATCTGCAAGAAACATGATAGTATACGATTGGGCATGGAAACAATGCACCAGTAAATCTGCTATGAAGTTTGATTGAATTAGTTTAGTTGGTTATGGATACCTTTGTCGTCTAATTCATGCCCTGGTGGTGCCAAGGGGAAGTCTGAAATGTTTTCTAATGTTGACTGCATGATATAATATTGCCAGAACATTAACAATGCATTTCATTTGCAGAAGCCCGAGCAAGATTCTGATTCTGTCCCCATGCCAATAGTTATGATAGACCAGAATTCAGATCCTACTGCAACAATAGTGCAAGTGAGCTTTGGAGATCGCCTAGGAGCTCTTATTGACACAGTGAGTCGACTTTAACAACGCTTCTTTATCGGGGACTGTAACAACTTATGATATTCAGAGTTCATATAACTCGGTCTTATAAGAAAACAGATATATTATGAATATCTGCGGTGTACTATGCTTCTCTATTTCCACAGAGTGCCTTACTTCACTGGTTGTTAGCTTTTGTTTGGAGGGATGGTGAATGGAGGCTGTTGCATTTAGTTTATATGTTATTCCAATATACTTGATATTCCTGTCAATTAGGTTTGCAGGTAGGGGGGGCAGACAATATGAGTTGAAAATCCAAAAGTTGATTTTGTATAAGTTGTTCAGGTCCAACCTTGTACAGTTAACAGGAAGCTTGGTATATTTTCACCATTTGTGTAAAATACAAATTTCTGCTTCTCAATTTCTTTTCAAATAAGGGGCTTACACGTGCTTGATGAACCAGCTGTCTTTTTTTGCTATTTTTATGATTATCAATTTTGTATAGAAAAAAGTGTTTTTGTGGAAGTCTTGCAAGGCATCAATATTTTAATTTATTTTGATGTTGCGCTCTTGAATATTGACTAAATCACTTGCCTTGCTCTTTTGTTGCGGCAGATGAGGGCATTGAAAGATTTGGGATTGCATGTGACAAAGGGAACTGTTTCCACTGATGGACCAGTGAAGCAAACAAAAATTTTCCTAACCCGATTGTGAGTAACTCTTGGTGTAAGATTATTTTGTGTTAGGTGCATTGTTCTCTTACATGGATTTGTTTGAACTTATCATCGTATTCGTACTATATATTGTCAAATTTCATCTAGTTTATATGTTCTTTGTTGTCATATCTTTTAGATGATTTTTCCCTCGATTGGTTGCCATGAATGATGTATGTACAAGATGTTGGTAGGACCGTAGGAGAAAACATGTTTTTCTTAGCTCAAAGCTCATGTATATGACTATATATTGTGCACATGAATTGTCGTATTGATTTACGCCATAGGGCTAACTGATTCTTACAGGCAATTTTGTAATTATTTTTAAACATAGCAAGTATCCAAAGATGATATGCAAACAAACCAGAACAGCGTCAATACAATTGCATGGGTCCTTAATTATTTGAGTGCAGAATAAAACATGCGTCTCTGGGTCAATTTTGCAGAGGCAAACTTTAAGGAGAAATTGAATTGCTAGACATCCGAATGTTAAGTTTGTCTAGTGTTATGATGTTTGATATACAAGTTCTTGAGCAGATTCCTGTTATTTTAGAGCATCAAAATTTACAGAATTAACTGTTGTTTGTTTGTTTGTCTTCTGTTTGATTACATCTTACTGCTGAAATTTAATATTTTTTGTCTTTATTAATTACCATAGTTAGCAGAACTTAACATTGGTAATATTTTATCAGGCCAACAGTTATATTACCAATCTAATATGTGCTAGTGCAAACTCTAACCATTTATTGATTAACGGTGGTTACATTAGAGACACTGGGCGGAAAGTTGAAGATTTTGATTTGTTGGAAATGGTTCGACTTACCATCATCAACAATCTATTGAAATATCACCCGGTACCTATTTTGAGTACTCTCAGATCTCAATATAGTAACGTGTTTATGTAATCTCTTTATTTATATTTATCATGGATTTCATATAGGCATCCTTTTTTTGTTTTGATGTTTTGGTAGGAGTCTAGCGAGAAACTTGCTATGGGTGAGGCTTTTGGAATAAAAGGTCCAGAGAAAAAGGTGATGATGTTGCACAACTCTTCAGCTTCTGTTTCCATACTATGCTAAAACATATTTGCTCTTGGCAGTTTACTGAAAGAATCTCATTTCTAGTCTTTGAAGATCGATTAATGTCTGTGTCATCATAAAGAGGTTTTTTGACCATTCCATATGCTACATACACCAAAATGATTGTTTTCTTCCATGCAGCTTGACATTGATATTGCTACCCGTGTACTCGTCAAGGAAGATGGCCCTAAGAGAAGGTTTGCAACTTTGCATGGTTTAGATCAAATTAAATTTTAACATATCCACATTTTTATTTTTTTTTCCTTTCATTTTGTGATATGACATCTCATGGAATACCCTAGATAATAATTTGAATGGCTTGCATAAATTTGTACTTCATATGCTATCTGCTTAGGCACTTTATTTTGCACTTTTCTAGCTTGCTTTATACAGAGACAGCAGATCGGCCTGGACTGCTTCTAGAAATGATCAAAGTGATTGCTGATACCAACATTGATGTGGAATCAGCAGAAATTGATACAGAAGTATGATCCCCTCACCCGCTTTCTCTCTCTTGCCCGTCAATACCTTTGTCTTATAACAACTTCTGTTGCCATTCAGGGACTGGTAGCCAAGGATACTTTCCATGTCAGCTACAGAGGAGCTGCACTAAACAGCTCTATGTCTCAGGTACTTTGTCAGGTTTTATGATTAGTTGTTCTTACAGTGAGCTAAGTAATTTTAGGTTGACTAAGCTCATACCCATTCTTTCTTGCATTCAAATTGTTGGTATGCAAAAACTGAAGTAGCATGTATGTTTAAACCTCAGGTGCTTACAAACTGTCTGCGTTACTATCTCCGGAGGCCAGAAATAGATGTGGATAGTTACTAATCCTATATGGGGCAACCCATTGTACTATCACTTGTGCCAAATCATCTGTTCTAGTCAGCTGTTGAAGACTTAAGTTCTGTGTTTCAGAACACCTTGTATTCCCTATAATGTTTCTTAGGTATATCTATGGAACAAAGATTACCTGCCCGTTGCCGGTAAAATGTAAGAAATTTGAAAACAAATCATTGAAAATATGAAGTCTCCGTGCTTCATTTTTGCTCAAGTGTGCTAAGAGCATGCTGGATACAGGCATGCTCTTATTGTTCAGACACTGTAAAAGCAACAAACCATTTGTTGCACATGGTGCACTGTCTTCAACTCTGCTGAAGCATGCTGGACCAAGTGCTTTCACATGGTGGACTTTACCATCATGAGGTTATTCTAGTCTGAAACTCTATGATCATGATAGTTCTGATGGAATCGCTTCGATTTGCAATCAAAGTTTTTGGCTGGTACTTGTAATCTGCTGTTGATTAGTTTTCTCAGTTTGTCTGATTGATGAAGGTTCCAAGATGTTTATCAAGTAATGACGTCTGAGTACACATGGTAGTTGGTTCTATTATGAATTGATGAACTCACCAGCCAGGAAGGTGGTCCCAAAAGGTCATGGAGGTACTCAGAACTGAGTGGTTAAGCTTTCAATAATGTCTTAGTTCTTTATGGGTTTGGTTGAGCTCTTTTCTGAAAATATACGCTTTGATGATTTGTCAATAATGAAAGCCATAACCATGACTTAGCCTCCAATTCTTTTTTAATGCATGCGCCTTCATCTTGAAGCTAACCACTCCCCTTTCCCTTTATTCCCAAGAAAAGTCAATCCCCAGAAAAAGACAATGTACCTATATATATCATCACCATCAACCCTTGAACACACCCCATCATGGCCTCAAGAAACATGACACTACTCTTCCTTGTCCTCCTCCACCTCTTCTCTTCATCCATGGCTTCGGACCCAGAGCCCGTCCGAGACTTCTGCATCGCCAACACCACCGTGGATCCTCCCACAGCCTGCAAGAACTCATCTACAGTCACCGTCCATGACTTCACCTTCTCCGGGATCAAGAACCCCGGAGACTTGAAGAGCACCGGGTTCTCATCAACGGCAGTGAACTCTAACGTCTTCCCCGGGCTGAACGAGCTCGGGATGTCCTTTGTGAGAGCTGATTTTGACGTTGGAGGCATCAATGCGCCTCATTTCCATCCCAGAGCAGCTGAGACCGCGTTCGTGCTCGAGGGCAGGATCTACTCCGGGTTTGTGGACACCGAGAACAAGATCTTTGCTAAAGTGTTGGAGAAAGGAGAGGTCATGGTCTTCCCCAAGGGCATGATTCACTTCCAGATGAATGTTGGAGACAAGCCTGCCACAATCTTGGGCAGCTTTAATAGCCAGAATCCCGGGTTGATGAGGATTTCTTCTGCTGTTTTCGGGTCTGGGATCGATAAGGAGCTTCTGGAGAAGGCTTTTGGATTGAGTTCTAAAGAAATTGGCAAGTTGAGAAGAAGATTTGAACCTCAAGATTAAATGGGTATGTGTCAAGTTAGATCATTTGTGCCATCAATGAAGATGGATCTGTTTTGTGCCAAGTTTTTGTAAGATTTCATACAAAATTCATTAATAGAAGCAAACATAGCATCATCATCATCAACAACCATAAGCACAACCACTACAACATCCTTAAAAGTCACAAAGAGTTGATACTCAGAGCAAGCTGCTCAACAGCTCATTCCAGATATCAGGGACACCAGGGAGGCACCAAGGGCTAACATTCAAGGCAAACTCGGACAG
>JAYMSW010000441.1:0-22763 GCA_036897725.1 Erodium texanum | reverse complement strand
CCCTTCCCGGCGGCCCGCGCGGCTATCCCCGGCCTGACCCACCTCGATCTGAGCTCCAACCAGCTCAACGGCACCATCCCCAGATTCATCTCCGACATCAAAACCCTCAAGATCTTAAATCTCGCAAACAACAACTTCCATGGCGTTTTGCCCTTCAATGCCTCTTTCATCAAGAAGCTCGTCGTGTTCAAGGTTGCTGGTAACAGCAATTTGTGCTACAACCACACTGTTCTTTCATCCAAATTGAAGCTTGGGATTGCAAAATGTGATAAGCATGGATTGCCCATCTCGCCGCCTCCGGCAAAGGACTCGTCCGCCGGCGATAGCAGCGCTGACGACTACGAGGACGATAGTGATGATGATGATGGCAGCCAGAAGAATGAGCATCATGGTCCAAGTAAGGTTGTTCTTGGTGTGGCAATTGGGCTTTCTTCAATTGTGTTCCTCATTGTTTTTCTAGTTCTGTTATCAAAATGTTGTGGTTAAAGCATTGAATTATCAATTCTTTTAGTAGATTAGATCCCACATTGCTTAGTTAGATATTTGAGTTGATTAGTTGAAGAGTGAAGAACAAAAAGAACCGAGAAAGAAAGAAAGAAAGAAAAAAAGTGGAATCATGATTCAATTGGGTGTGCTATTCTTGGTGTTTTGATTGATTCATTTTGCGTTAGGTGTGTGTGTGTACACTATGGGGGTGTATTATTAGCTACCGTAGTGGGAATTAATCATGTATTTTTCTTGAGCTACAAGTTCCATCTTTATATTATATTTCACACTTTCGTCATAAATTCTGCTTCTCTGTTGCTTTGATTGAGCTTCGTTTGGTTGTGTATTTAATTAAATTCAGCATCTACTCCCTTTTGAATTGAATGTTGAACTGCCATTTATGTAATCACATTGCAATTGCCGATATGAGTAATGTAGTGTGAATGGGAATGTGAGTGAAGGATGTGGACGGCATAACCATTCCTCTGTAGTAAGCTTCTTGCAATTTTGTTGTTCAGTTATTTCATCAATCACTAAGTATAGAGGATTAGAGGAATACAACTTCTAAGCTGGGATAAGTTGATGGGTTTGTAATTATTAGTGCCTGATGTTCAAATCCTTAATCCTTTTTAAATTGGCCCAAAACAGTGACTTACTGAAACTTTAGGGACCCGTTATGATACATGAGGTTTGATATTTGGACCTTCTCTTACAGCAACTTGTTGTTATGCTTGATTATAGAGGAGTTCTAGGTTTAATGTTGTGCAGATTCTCGGATTTGAACATATTATGGCATGTTCTGAACAGTTTTGAGGGTTAATAAATAGCAGGGTGAGAGCATGGCTATTTTTGATGCTGTGTTCATTATTGAATGGAGAAAAAGGACAGCAAGAAATTGGGCAATGTATTGAACTTGCATTGAGTTATTGTATCTTTTCATTGCATTTGTTCCATCTGAGTTTGGTCAAATGTTAACATCAATCATGAGTAGCACCATAGCCAAAATCTAAGATTCCTCACATTTGCAGTGTCAGTTCATGTCTATAAAAATGCATACATGTTGCATGTTCTATGTGACCCGTGACAATAATTTGAAGAGAGCTCTGATTGTAGAATGTGGGTTGTACCAACTATTGGGTATTGCTTCCATACCCATGTTTGGCAGCTTCTGGTGTTTCTCCGCTTACCTACACTGCGTTGCATATACATCATCTGTAGCTTCCTATTTGGAGTTTACGTACCAATAGATCTGAATATTTGGCATTTGTTACCACTACGTCATTTTGCTGTATTGCCGGTGGATGTCATATTGAAGTCTGATTCATTTAAAATGTCAAATTGATTGATAGAGATTTCGACATTTTTCTGAAGAAATGATATCAGTATATCATGAATGAAGGGCATTATTGCACTACCTTCCTTTTTGATGAATAATAATTACAGTTTAGTTATCAACAAGTTGTGATTTGAACGTCAGTGTAACTTGTATGGAACTGTACGCTTTATGTGATGAAAGGGATGAATATGCCAGAAGCAAAACTAGATCTACCCATTGTGAACCCATAATCATAACACCAATTGAGAAGAATAGAATCAACCATCATGACTCGAGAAAAAGAGACTAGTCTTTTATTATTGTACTCAACCATAATGACTAGTCCCTATAGTGAAGATGTAATTGGAAAGAAGCTAAGAATACAAAGAATATCAGTTTCCCCGTAAAATATGGTCATCGCAAACATAGAACATAAATCAAATCCTTCAAAGGATGTAAGCTTAGATATTGCTTTTGCCAAGTGTTGAGTATTGCTCCTGCAGGCAACAGATTGATGGTGCAAAACAAACAAAAATCTTTACTTCTGGCAATCCATCATAACCAGCAAGGAAAGATTGCAATATAGCATTAAGTGAACACTGTATCCAATGAAAAAACATTGTGAACTCCGAATTGGAAGATAAAAACATGACTTAGAAAGGGTAGGCATGATCCTATCAACTCACAAATCTTTTAGAAGGGATGCTATTTCCCAGTAACTAATTAAAACATAACAGCTATTCAAAATTCGAAACAATTTACTACCATTGAGGACTCTCCCTCTATCCAGTGATGTTTTGGGACTTGTTAAGGATGACACCCTCATATTTCACTTGGAACCACTTCATGGCATCTTCTTTTGTGACTCTATGTTGAATTCCAACACGGGACTTGCACCTGCGGCGACGTCCAACACGATATCCAGGGCGTTCCAGAACGACATAGAAGTCCATTCCATAAATACCAGTTGAAGGATCATACCTGTTAAAAATTTAAATAAATATAATTAACACCATAAACAATGGATTGTTGTTCTATGCGTAGCAGCAAATCAAAAGGTTCATACGTAAAGCAATGGCCACACGATTCTTGGTTTGCAATTGATGAATAAGATTTCAGCCTCTAGGCATTAGATTGAGATTGAAATCAAATAGTCAGACTACGTTCCAAGCCACTATAGTTATCATACAGTCTTTCATTTAGTTTGTGAAACACACAAGGTCTCCAGCGAAGTTGCATGAACCTGCACCTTCTTCTCAAAGTTCATTCAACTATTGGGGCTCATCATTATTATACAAGGCATTAGATTGAGATTGAAATCAAATAGTCAGACCACGTTCCAAGCCACTAAGCAGCTTATTGATGTGTAGTGTTTCTAATTTTCTTTTACGATTATAAGGGCCATAGTAGTGTTAGAAAGGACGTGCATTTCGATGTGAGTGCCACTGCAGAGTTACAGTATAGTTCAAGAACAATCTCCGCCAATCTTACAAAATATAGACGAACCCAAACACCAACCTTAACACAGCCTAATCCAGCTAAACATGACAGAGAACACACCAAAACAAAAGACTAATTATCAAGCCCGGTGATGTGGCAGAATGGGTCTTGACCTCAACTTAAGCCAAAAAGACTAATTATCAAGTCCAACCACGACGAACAGATAAAAAAGCTGGCTTCATTCCTTCCAATGAAGCACAGTTCATAACAACACCAGAAACATTGACATCTTAAACTGAAACAGAGGAATGTACACTGAAAGCTAATCCAAAAACCAGCCAACAACTAAAATTCTGATTCCATGCCCTCCAAACACAAGTATGACAACACAATAAAAATGGGAAATTGTACATTTGGAACATAAACCCTATTGAAATATAGCAACCCGCTTTTCTTTACTGCTAAACACAATATCACTAGCATAATTATGTCATTACTTGAATAAACAAGTCTTATATCTTTAATCAACAAACAAATGGAAGTTGTATGACTTGCTAAACTACACGAATCACATGAATAAACAATTTGAAGCGTACACAATAGTGAATCATGGAAATAGTTATAAGAGCTTACTTGATTCCAAGATCAATGTGCTCCTGGATACCGAACCCAAAACAACCAGTGTCGCTGAAGTTCCTCCTGAGCAGCTCGTACTCCTTGACCTTGAGCCCGCTATCGAGAAGCTGCATAGCCTTGTCGCCTCTCACAGTCACGTAGCAAGCAATCTTCTCGTTACGCCTGATTCCGAACGACCTCACAGTGTACCTCGCTGTACAACAAAAACGTCAATCTAACACAACGAATCAGATAGCAGAGGCATGAGGTAGCAAAAAAATGGTACCCTTGGAGAAGACGGGGCTCTGGCCGGAGAGTTGTTCCAGGACCTTGGCGGCACGCGTCAAGCGATCGCCGCTCTCGCCGACGGAGATGTTAAGGACCAGCTTCTGGACCTTAATCTCCCTCATCGGGTTCGTTAGCTTCTTCTCCGAAGCCTGAATTGACAACACAAAGCATAAGTACAAAATCAATGTCAGTATCCCAAAAACAGATCTACGGAGAGAGATATACCATAGTTGAAGGTTGGGCAATGAGGCTGAGAGGAGCGGCTGTGCGGAGGAGTAGCTGAAATGCGTCGAGAGAGACGAAGAAATAAAGGGGACGAACGAGACAAGAGGTGGCTAGGGTTTTGTTTCGGGCAGGGCCTGAGTTTCTGAAATTACCATAACGCCACCAAGAAGGCGAGAATGGTTGGAAAAGGATCGGGTGGAGAATTGTAAAAAAATTCCGTTGCCTGTACTTGACCCCGGGTCTCTCGGGTGAGAGCCGAGTATCCTGACCAACTAGACTACAACGGAGTTGTGATCATGGGATATTTTTTTTATATAAGATTAAATTAATGTCCTTCATAATTCCTCCGAACTTTAGTCTATTGTTAAAATGAAACTCTTTTGATCATTTAAATAAAATGCACTTAATTATGTATGATTCCTCGACTAATGTTTTTCATGTTACTATATAGCAAGTTTTACTTGTTACTCGACCTGAATAAATGTATTTGATGCCCAACTTAAATGGATACAGTTGAAGAAAGTCTTTCAAACTTGACTTTTGTCCCCCCAATAAAAGGCATCCCAACATTTATACCTTTGGCTAAAGATTCATATAAGGAATCGACTTATATGATTAAGATTCAAGTCAGAACGACAATATACTGAACATTATTGAAACACAGAGCAAGCAAATCAAAAAAATGAGGAGAACATGATACCTTGCATTTTCAGTATAACAGAGTAAATATCAGCCAAATGTGTGAGAGAGAAAATCTTCCTATACATAAAACCAATCTCCAACAAAATCTGGAAGAAAATGAAGGAAAATCTTAGTCTTGCAAGCAAGACCAGTCTCATAACGGGTTCTTGAGTAGAGCCACACCAGCACTGAATAATTGTTATGCTTACAGTTCCAGAATGCACATGCTAGAACATATTTACCCGAAAAAACCAAGGCAGTACAAAGGCAATTACGAGGCACGCCATCAGGAAGTTACAAAAGGGCTGTCCTCGCCAGCATCCACCTCCTTCATTTGATGGGTCACCAGCGCCTTCAACGAATCTACCCTCGTTCCACTCCTCCATGAACCCGTTGTCTCCAACCCCCGCTATATTTGTTGCAGTCTCACCACATATTTCACACATTCTGCATCAACAGACACAATCAGTGAGAGATACACTCTTTCTTTGACAGTTTGAACTTATGCTCGACATTTCACAATATATGTTTTGTTTTTGGTAAAGATAACTTCTAATAACATCCTAAGAAGTCAATACACAGAGACCAAAAAGAATGATAATAGCCTAAAAGCTAAAAGGAATAGTTTCATGACGGCAAATAACTATTGTTCTTAGAAGCTTGGTAATATCTAAGATCTCTAGTTCCTCAGATTATTTGGTATATTCATCTTGTAAAACTGATATTGCACAAAAGTATAAATAGTTAACTAAACAACTAATAAGTGATGACAATGTGAAGATTACTAAGGATCACATTTTTATAGTTCATGAGTTTTACTGTTCTAGAAGCTAACTTATTATCTCATAGGATATTTTCTTCACTAAACCGCTCCATACAGTTTAAGATTTCAATCTCTTGTGTAGTGTTTTGTTACTTTCATCGTTATTATGCATAATCCATTTTCTCCTTGATGCACAATGATCTCGTGTCGTTTTTTGCACTAAGTCATGATTTTAGCTACTAGCCCACCATACCTTAACATTGTTTTTTCTTTCAAATGCCACACAACAAGAAATGTAATTTTAATATGTAAGGGCTAAAGAAATTTGTTTCACTGTCTCAGTAGCATAACTATGAGCCAATAACAGAAGCCAACATATATACAAGATACAGAATGAAAGAAGGAAACTTAAACTCCCATTTTTGGGGGTTCTAAAATAAACTTTCAATCAAGATAGAGAGATGGACTCTTTTTTTGCCCTAGCTCAAAAATCACACATAATTATTTACGATAATAATGATAGATAATATGAATTTAACGAAAAAAGAAATGGAGCAAGCTGCAACCAACTAATCTATCCAAAAAAAGGAGAAGATACATTACCTATTTCCTTTCAGCTTAAACCACACCTCCGCACAGCTGATATGAGCAATGCCAAGTTCATCTTTACACCCACAACCAAGATGAATCAAATCTGTATCAGCATGGCCACAAGTACTCGTCTCCAGTGGTTGCTCTGGACTCAAATGACAAATCCTACAAACCCTTTCCCCATCCCAGTTATCGCCCAACTTTCCTCCATCAGCGCTCTTTACATCAATCACACAAGAACTCTTCTCCACTTCAGACACAACTTTCTTTGACTTCTCAACTGTAGTGTCCCCAAACTTTGCACCCAGTTCCTCATTCACACCCCTAAGAGGCAATGTATCCTCAGAGTTGCTCCCACCCTCAATCAAACCAACTTGAACTGATGCTTCACCAATTTGCCTGTGTTCATCAATCACTACTTCACCCACTTTCACCCTCACCTTACAAGACTCTAACTCGTTGGTTCTCATCTCTACATCACCATTGCCATTGGCATTATGCAACTCTAACCCACTAACAAAATCCCCAGAACTCTCACTAGTCCCTCCACCAACTCTTCTCGATTCGTCACCACTTACCCTCTGATCCATGATTCAACAAAATTTGTAATCCCAACCCAAACCCACAATTTATCCGAGAATTGATAATGTCTGACCAACGTATAAATGTAATTACACGGACTCCTATAATGTGATCAGAATACTCTTATAAATCAATTCCACAACCAAAACCTCACAACTATAAAGTCAATAAATTTGTAAGCTTTAACCAATCAAAAGCTCCATTACCTTCAAAACAACCCGAACCTGACTGCTTGGGAACAAACCCAGAAACCAGATCTTCATCCTACTCCATTGAGGACTCGAGTTCCGTTCCAGAGATCCAATTGAAACGTCAAAAATTGCGGTTTTCTTCAAAAATTGGAAAATCCAAGATGTGGGTCTTCATGGGAAGATGGTAGGTGAAGAAAGGAGCTAGAGATTAGCAAAGGGTTTGTATCAATCTATCTGGTTGGTTGGCTTGTGAAGCAGAAAACAAAAAGATTACTATATAAAATATGAAGCTTATTGCAATTATGAATCTGGAAAAACATATCTTGTATCGTATTTATGCAATAGTTGTCAAGCACTGTTAGTTTACTGGTAGCGAGGTTGATGATTCCTGAGGTGTCGTGTTCCGATTTGAATCTTCATTGTCAACTGTAAATTACTTGGCTCTTGCCTGGGGAATTTTGGGGTCACGTTTTGACTTTGAATGGGTAAACTTCCGTTTTTGTAATTTCTTTGTTACGAAATCAATATCTGATTTGACATATTTTTTTATTGTTTAATTTCATTGAATATAAAAAAAAATCAATTAATCTCTACAACTATTAAAAATGGTAGAGTTACTGCTTATGACAGTTTTTTTTATTAAGTCTTAAGAAAATGATTAATTTGACTATTTTATCAATGTTTCGGTTATATTATCTGTGAAAAAAAAATCATCTTTATCGTGACTTTAAGACACTTTTTTTTAAATATTAAATCGTTATCTATAAATTAATGGCTCATTTCTCAATTTCGGGCATAAAAAAAAACCAAAATTGATGATAAGATAGAGCTTGCAAGTTGGTGGAAAGGTCAAGATCTAAGTAGCTTATTTTGGGGGTTTTATTTAAATAATTGTGTTAAATAAGATTATTGTAGTTCCTTAGCGGAAAGGTTTTTGTAGCTAAAGCATCCCATTTATAATTAATTGCATATATTATAGTTAAAAGGTCAATTATTCATGGTGGATTTTACCATAAATCAATGGTTGTTAGCAGAAAGTTTGTAAAAGAGAGTTGGATAAAGTTGCAAATCGTTTTTGTACAATTCTAGCTTTTTATTAACATGAAAAAACATGATTTTGTAATAAAAACTCCCATTTGTAACAAAATAAAATATCAATAACTACTATTTATAGCCTTCTTGGCTCATGCTTGTGCTTCCTTAGTCAACTATTGTATTTTTCTTATTCTACCTGGATTCCAGTCTGACCGCCATTTTGTTTGCAAATTGCATAATTTTATGTCATAGATTGACAAAAAAAAAAAAAAAACTTTTATAGCCAAATTCGTATGTTTTAAATCCATCTATCACAAAATAAGTAAGCAAACTACACCGCTAATATTACAATATATAACTTTGAAGTAATTACATATAATTATATAGAATAATGACATCTTATTAATCCAAATGATTAAAATGACAAATTTACCCTTAATCCAAATCTCAATGATCAAGTTGGGCAAACTACCTTTATGAGCAAATGAAAGGCCAAAAATGGTGCCAATTAACAGCTAAGCAGGTGGTTGATTCAGAACCAAAGGCTGTGGACTGCCTTTAGGCTTTGACAATAATACCCCTCAAATCAGTAGTGCCATGCCCACCTGTCAACCAAATATGCTTTGATTGAATAGACATTTAGACAAATAAAAAATTGTCCCCCCTTTTGCGTACAACGTATGGCCGATCACATGAAATGTTTGTTTCCATCCAAATTCTACTCACTTCTGATATCAACAACTCAATAGAATCGCAGAATAGATACTGTTTTGTGAAACCTAAACGAGTTACAAAATAGATACTTTATGGTACCAGTCCTGAACATAGTCTGGTTTTGTTGGATTTGGTCTTGTACTTGTTACAGACACAAGTACAAGGCTCATTCTCGTAGTCGTACCTGTTCAAACAAAAGAGCAAGAAGCACCTTCAACAACACACCAAACTCAATCCATTCAACAATCACCCAAACCTTCTGGTAATGGTAGGACACAAGGCTTACAGGCAATAACATTACATTGGCGAAACAAGTAGCAGAGTCAACCATCACATTACAGCTAAATAAAAGTCTATAAACATGCAAATACACCAACAATCAGACCCCAATTCCATTTCTCCAACTTGATATTTCTTCTGCTATTAGGATCTATCACCAGTTGAACTCGGGCCATCTTTACTATAAAAACATGTACAGAAACGAAAAGGGCATCTTAAGAAATGTAGTAGTAGATAGCATAAAGAGGAAAGAATCAAGCGCAGACTGTCCCGCCCGAGTTTTCACGCACCCTCAGCGCAGGAAACGGTGCTGGTCAGGCTGCCAATGCATGATGCTTTAACACACAGTTGTCACCCTGACTCTCATCAACCGGCCGGTTTTACATACTACCACTTCTTCATTTATGTACCCATTTGATGAGAATTAAAACCCATTTGCCGTTTGATGTGGTCTGGTATCAGCCTGTTGATGAGTTCTGGAGACGCCCCATTCAACTATAAACAGAATGGAGAAACCAAATTACAAATCAACTTCAACCAGAAAAAATTGAATCCTCATCTTTGCAAATAATCAAATGGGGAACTTAACGCACCTCCTGTTTGAAGTTGAAGAGAGGTGGTAATGGGCGGCCATTAGGAAAGCGAGCATTTGGTTCACGAAGTTCATCAAAGAAAGGATGTGCACATGCCTCAAGCTGCAAATCACAATAAACAAAGTATAAACCGTGTTTCAAGTCTTGTCCATCAAACCTAATTTGTTCTAAAAGGCATATCAAGAGAAGAGAAAAAAACTCACTGCTGTACAGCGAAGACTAGGTGAGTATTGCAGCAGACGTGACGCCAGATCTATAGCCTCTGGAGGCATCCTCTTGTGAAAAATCTGAACAAATAAATTTGGAATTGGATAAAAGAAGGAAGAGTAAGGCTTGATGAAGAAGTCAGCGTCAGAACCCCAAATTTATTTACAGTTTTACTAGATCAAGTCAACATTTGAGAACTGCTAAGAAAAAGAAAATAAATGAATGCAAACCTTGTGCCAAGGGTGTGCTTTTATCTGTGGAAACCTAAAATCAGTGTAATTTGGGTTCATGCAGCGAATTTCTTCTCGTGTTGGTGTACCAAGAACCTGTAATGCACATTTCATTAGCTTATGAACAATATAATCAATTCCAGGTAATAATAGTAACCAAAATTTACCTTGATAATCTCCACAAGCTGGTCCACAGCATTTTCCCCAGGAAACAGTGGCTACAAAATTTTAAAATAATGAAAGGAATCTTTAGCTTAACAGGACAGAAGACCTTTGACAAAAATGCAGAATGCAAAACAAAAAATATATAATATATAAACCGACCTGGCCAAGAAGAAGCTCAGCAAGGACACATCCAGCAGACCAAATATCAATTGAAGTAGTATATTCTGTGGCACCAAATATGAGCTCTGGCGCCCGATAAAAACGAGAACATATGTAGGATATGTTGGCTTCCCCTTTGACCTGGTCACAACTCATAAGTCAGTTCACAATGAATGGGTTGGACATTCTAAAGAAAGACTAAAATGCAAGCGGTAAACTTTGGCTGACAGACATCATGCGCAAAAGGCTTGTCATGAACTTTGAATCATTCTTGCATCAAGGCAACATGAATAGAGCAATCAAGAAAAGCTACCTATTCCTTTTGTCACTCATGGTTTTTTCAGCCAAAAATATATAATAAATAAGTAGTTTTGGTAGGTGATCAAGTATGAGGATTGAGTTGATAACGTACTAGCACTTTTGCGCTTCCAAAATCACAAAGCTTAACCTGATGGGTTAGCGGATCAACCTAAAGACAACCAAAAATGACTTTAGAAAACTGTTCCAAATTTTGTATCCAGTGAATGATCAGAGAGGAACAAACCAAAATATTTTGAGGTTTCAAATCCCTGTGGCAAACTCCAGGAACTGCATGGATATAGGCCAACCCCCTGAAGATCTGCAAGATATACGCTTGTTAGTAGAAGTCACATGAGTTAACAGTTTAAATATACAAGGAAATGTAAATACCTGGTACATGTAAAGCTTAACATAAATTAATGGCATTCTTTGATTTGAACTGCTGTAGTGCTTCAGAACCCTGTACATGGTCTCAGGGATGTACTCCATGACCAGGTTGAGGAAAAGTTCATTACTGCTCGTAGTTGAAAAGAAACAATGCTTCAAAGAAACTACATTTGGGTGATCCATCACACGCATCAACTGCAACTCACGATTCTTATATCTCCTGTCCTGTAAAACCTTTTTGATAGCCACAGTCTCTCCAGATTCCAAGCACTTTGCCTAACAGAAAAGGAAAAATAGATAACTCAGTTGAGGCTTAAAATGGCACCCAGGCTGCAACAGCTACAGCAATAACACTGTCATACCTGGAAAACAACTCCAAAAGAACCAGTTCCCACTACACGCTCAGCCATGTAACTAATAGTCTGCAAGGAGTGTATAAAGAAGAACGTGAGCATGATAATTAACTTAGATAAGCTCTCTCTCTCTCTCTTTAATCAATTATTTCAATGTTTTAACTTTAAATCAAGTACTGAACACTAGCAAATCAAGTAAGCATAATATGCTTTTAATTTACTTTTGAATGAATACATGAAGATGATGTTGAGTCGAGAACTGATATACAATTAGCAACTATGAATAGAATCAGCTCATACCTGCTTGGGTTCTCCATTTTTTCCGCCAATTGTGGTGGATATAATATGGCCAGTGACGGGATCATTCGAATCCACAACAGAAGCTGCCATCTCCTATACACATGAAATCAAACTTTTAACTTTCTTTTTTCAGTTTGTTCCAAACCAATTACTTCATGGAACTGATACATAACTCGCTGAGTAGATTAATCTTAGCCAATTAGCTAGAATCCCCAAAATAAATATAAACAACAGTAAAGGATAAGCAAGTATCATTGAAGATATGGTTTCATTTCTTCAGTCAATCACACTCTAGTAGCACCTACGATACCAACAGATCCACCAAAACAGCTGACATATGTGAATATTAACAGATTGGAATCACCAAATACAGATTAAATTCCCCCAGGAGGCAAACACCTTGATCTCATAACATCCAAGCCCAGATAAACTACTATGAACCCAAATTAGGAACCAAAAAAAAACGAGAAACATTACCATAAACCAGACCCAGACAACCAAAATGAGTAACAAAAATTAACAAATGCTAGATACGAGAGACATAACAAGACAAGCAGATCGATGTTTGAATGATAAAAATTCAGAAAAGAGAAGAAAAAAAACACAAGCAAAACAAACCAAAAGCTGCATAACAGGATACTAAAGAAGAAGAAAAATAAAACCCAGAAATTGGACCCATTAACGGAACCCGAAACTGAGAAGAAGAAGAAGAAGAAAGACGACCCAGAAATCTCTTGGCGATTGTAGAGTAAGTGGAGTAAAATTACAGAAAAAAAGTGGGAGAAATGGGAGAAAGGGGAGGGTTTTACCTTATCCTCCGCCATGTCCAGCGACAGAAGATTGGGGGTGAAGAGTTAGACTAGGAGGAGCTAGGCATGGTGGGTGGAGAAGGAGATGGAGAGAGAGACAGAGAAGGGCCAGGAGGAGACAACAAGCCCATGTGATTCACAGCTCCTCCTTTTTCCTGTTTCGCTCTCGTTCCTTTCCGCGCGCTCTATCCATTTCCATCCCTTCGGAGCTTCCTTGTTTTCTTCCAGTATTGCCCCTGCTGTTTCCACTTAATTACGGGAATGGGACCCTTCGATGTGGAAACTGTCGACCTCAATTATTGTTCTCTTGGACCGTCTCGCCCGACGTTTTTGACCAAACTCACTTTCTTTATTGCGTTTATTTATTATTGGGCTCTGGTCAGAGCCCAACATGACTAGTTGGGTCACATGACATATCCAAAGTATGTTTCTACAGGCTTAGCCCATTATGCCATTTAGAATATGTATTTGGGTTAACAACATCTAGAGTGTGGTTCAAAACTATAATAATAATTCATATTTCATGTATTAAGAGACTTTTGTCCTAATAAATTATGTTTGTATGACATTTGATGTAACATCTATTAATTCTCTGGCATATTATACAAAATGATTTTTTTGTTAGGATGCTCCGTAAATAAGAGTCTGTGAACTAGGGCCCATGGTAAATTGGTGACTATTTTTTTGTTGCAAAGCACTATGGTAAATGGTAACAAAACTAAAATACAGTGTTCCCAAAAAAATATACAGACAGAAATTATCAAATTTTTAATTCACATTCACTATTTACCAAAGGTCTTTAAATGACGATCATTTAATTCAATTTATTATTTTTATAATGAATTTAATTTATTATTTTTCAATTTAAAAATATATTACATTTTACACATAAATTCCTGTTTCTACAAATTTATTTTCATATTTTTAACAAATTATTTTGATATTAGAAAACCCGGGGAAAACTTGTTCATTTAACTCGTACTTTTAATTTTGGGAAAAACTGTACCAACATCCTCTCTTCAACTTATTTTTGTAAAAACTTCTTCTCTTCTAAAAAACTAGCCAAAAACATTTTCTGAACTATCAAAGTTTTGTAAAAACCGCGCGAAATCATGGAATCTATTTGTGCAAGATGAGGAATTGGGGATCTACAACCCTGACTCGAAGACATAAGTCAAAGGGCAAGATGAGTATTTTTAAAATAATTGTACTGCGTGTCATTCACGTGCTCAAATTCAGGCAAATTCCGTAACTTTGCGTGATTTTTACAAAACTTTGATAGTTCAAGAAATGTTTTAATTGATTTAATAAAAGAGGAAGAGTTTTTATAAAAATATATTAAAAGAAGGGATGTTTTTACTGTTTTTCCGTAACTTCGCTGTGAGGGTATTCTTTTAAGAAAAAATACACGATCACAATTTTTAGTTCACTTTTTTTCTTTTTTACCAAAGATACAATCATTTTATGAAATTTATGTGTAATGGAGTTAAAAATACAAGATTATACATACAAGTACGATACAGTACAGAGTTGTAAATCTGTAATTAACCCAAAATATAATATATTGATGGTAAAGTAAAACTAACTCCTTTGAATCTTCCGAAATGATTAGGTCTTATCTTAATGCACGTGCTTTGAAACTTTCGTGTGCGAGTTTCTAATTTTTCCTCTTTTTTTTTATTGCTCTGCATTCTCAATTTGACCATGTAAACCCAGAAAGCTCACAGCCAACGGCTGGTTTGGTGGCTTGTAGCTGTTACAAACCCGACCCTTCATTTCTAAGGTTAGTTTATTTTGTAAAGAATTGTATCATTTTCTGATTAAACTAGCTTCCATTTCACTCATCCATTATAATACACACACATATATGTAATGTAATTTGTGCATCACTATCACCTACTTCGGTAGCTTCACTTGAACTTCATACCTGTGATGTTCTTAATTTTATTTCTATCAAACTGTCTTTCTCACTCTTGTTGCCAATTTGTGCCACCAAACCTCAATTTTGCTTACATTGTCAAATGTGGTGGTGGGTCAGTTTCACCATTGGAGATAGAATCAAACTTGTTAGGATTACAGGCTTCTGGGTTGAATCAGTTTTCTATTACAGGGTTAAGAATAAGCAAAAAAGTGTATGCTGCATCATATATAGACATGGGTATTGGTTATTTTTAGGTGATTTGGGCAATTTTGGATTGTCATTAGGAAGCTTGGGGTTTGATGGGAAAGGTTGGGTCTCCAAAGAGGCCTCGTAATGAATCGAAGAAGGACTATCAAAGATGTCTTGAAGCTCGGAAAGATCACCATTGGAGCAAGAATATGGTGGTTTTAGGGTTGAAGAATGATCAGGAAGCTGCAAAGTTGGGTTCATGTAAGGGGGTTTATGTGGGGAAGAACAAGCCTTTATGTGTTCCTAAGCATCTGAGATCAATTGCTTTTATGATTGGTTTGATGGGTTTTCTTTTCCTGCTTGATTCTCTTATGGTGTCTGTCTTTCATTCGATGCATCTTCAACATAGCCCTGCCACAAGAGAAACAAAACCAACCCTACTCAAGGTATATGGTGATGCATAAATGAGGTTTAGTACTTGTATCAGCTAAGTTTAAGGTATGGATTCGGGTAATCGCTTCGTAACAGTTTTGATGACATTGACTACATGTCTTTTCTGTAGAAGGAAGCACCAGTTCAGATGTACAGTCGGCTTCTAAACTTGGCTTCTAGTTCACTAGCAGAGGTTTGCTTCATAAACTCTACACTTTTGTTTATCGTTCTCTGCTAACATAAAATCTGAAACCTTAATTTATGTTGTAGAAAGAGTTTAAGCAAGAATCATCAAATTACTGGAAGGAACCACATAGGCAAGCATCTGTATGGAAACCTTGTGCTGCCGAGAAAACCTCAAGCAACTCAGGTACCTCATCCTTGTTTTTCTTTTTCTGAGAAGCTTATACAAATATAATGTTATAGGCATGTATGTGACATCGATATCGAGTCTGATATGTCCAAGTCCTTTGTGTTTTTTACAGACAAACCAAATGGAAGCAATGGTTACATTGTAATTAGTTCGAATGGCGGCCTAAATCAGCAACGAGTTGCTGTAAGTATCAACCATGTTACACTAATTTGTACCGAGCTGACTTAGGCCTCTCTTGTTAATGTTCGGTTGTATCTTGCAGATATGCAATGCAGTTGCAGTGGCTTCTCTTTTGAATGCAACTCTAGTTCTTCCCAAATTTCTCTACAGCAATGTATGGAAGGATCCTAGGTAAGATGAACTAGGAAGAGCTCTGTTTGATACTATGGTTACTCGTTATTTATCACTGAATTCAACCTTTGTGCAGCCAGTTCGGTGACATTTACCAGGATGATTACTTCATGAACATCTTGAAGGATGATGTAAATATTGTGAAGGAGCTTCCTCATGACCTGAGATCACTAGACATTGAAGCAATTGGTAGCTTAGTATGTTGTTCTGTTCAATTTATACTTAGCTTCATATGAACAAACTGGAGGCAACGTGATTAAGAGGGTTAATCTTTTTTGCCACCCTTTTTCAGATTACGGATGCAGATATAGTGAAGGAGGCGAAACCTGATGATTACTTCAGAGTTGCGCTTCCTGTCCTTAAAAAGAACAGAGTTGTTCACTTTCTTGGATATGGAAACCGGCTTGGTTTCGATTCTTTGCCATTCAATCTTCAGGTGAAGCACATTTAGTCAACATAGATTCAGAGATTGATGAGTCATTCATTGACATGTTATTGGTTTTGTTGCAGAGATTGAGATGTAAATGTAACTTCCATGCTTTGAAGTTTGTCCCGAAGATTCAAGAAACGGGTTCTTTACTCATTAGGAGGATAAGGAAGCATGACGCTGCACGAAGCATGTTGGACAAACAGTTGCTCGGAAACTTCATCTCCAAAGAAGACGAAGCTGCAACAAGACCATCGAAGTACCTTGCTCTGCACATGAGGTTTGAAATGGACATGGTGGCCTACTCGCTCTGTGAGTTCGGAGGTGGAGAAAGGGAGCGAAAGGAGCTTCACGCGTACAGAGAAGTCCATTTTCCTCTGCTTCTTGAGCGCCTCAGAAAGTCCAAGTAGGCAGTATAATTAATCTCTCTGTCTAGGCCTTTTTCTAGCTGTGACTAATTGATGATTGTTTCAGGCCAGTGTCTCCGGCGAGATTGAGAAAGCTAGGGAAGTGCCCGTTGACACCGGAAGAGGCAGGGCTGGTTCTTGCTGCGCTCGGGTTCAAGCGAGGGACGTACATGTATCTTGCGGGTTCTCAGATATACGGTGGAGAGTCCAGAATGAAGTCATTCACAAGTCTCTACCCTAACTTGGTGACCAAGGAAACTCTGTTATCGCCACGTGAACTGGAGCCTTTCAGGAACTTCTCCTCTCAGATGGCGGCGCTGGACTTCATTGCATGTGCCACGGCTGATGTGTTCGCGATGACGGACTCCGGGAGCCAGCTGTCGTCACTGGTGTCTGGGTTCAGGACTTACTATGGAGGTGGGAACGCGCCCAACTTGCGGCCCAACAAGAAAAGGTTAGCCGCTATTTTGTCGAGGAATAGGACTATAGATTGGAACAGTTTTGAGGATAGAGTTAGGAAGATGATCGAGGAAGGCCAGAGATTGCGCGCCAGAGGACACGGTCGAAGCATTTACAGACAACCTAGCTGTCCAGAATGCATGTGCAAATCATAGTAGCCATTCCTTTCTTGTATGTATATTCAATGAACCTACATTTTGATTTCATTCTTTACACATCTGCATAATCTCAATAAAACCGGTTTCTTTTTCTCTGTACTGATCCGGATGTGTTCGTAGCAAGCTAAGGAGAAGAATGATAAGCTTTATTAGATAAAATCTGAACAATACCGGGCTGAATATACATGACAAGGGAAGGTTGTCATTTTTTCCTAAACGCACTTCTCTCTCTCTCTCTCTCTCTTGATGGTATTGCTAATGCAATATCTTGAACTGGAAATGATGATTTTCCTCATACTGAGCATGAGTTGGTGGGTTGATCAAGATGGAGGGAAGAAGCGGTTGAGGTTGAAGGGGAGAGTGTAGAACTCCTCGTTCCTGCTGTCACCTTTGAATGCTCTAAACTTGACCCACCAAGGCATTCCTCTGTCTCTCGCACTGTCCTTGTAATCAAGAGTGTTATCCAAGAACACAGCCACGATTAAGGCCACAGTTGGAGAGGAGAAGAATATGGTGTTGAGGAAATCATTAAACTGCATACAATACAAGAAACATAAATGTTAGTTTTATGGGAAGGTGTTTGTTTCCCGGGAAAAATAAGGAGGGAAACTCACCCAACCAGCACTGGTATGGGCAGGGCCGTGAAGAGCCTTGGCAGTGTACTCTCTGAAGTATTCGGGAACTGATAGGCCTAGGAAGAGGGCGACGCCTGTGATGAAGAGGTTCCTCATCGAGTTCATGTTTGTAAATTGCAAAAATGACAACCCCACAGAAGCTGGAATACAACAACAGTTCATAGAAATTAGATGAAGTGTAATGGTAAGAACGGCAAGAGAAGGTGAAATCATGCTTACCAACAAAACCAAACAGAACACAGTAAGTGGCAGCAAAAATGGAGAAGGGTATTGATGCAAACAAAGCTCCGAATTTTCCTGCACCAATAGACAAAACTCATTCAAAAGCGAAACAAAAAAAGAAGCTTGTATATGAGTTTCGACAGACCTAGCATTGAGAAGAATATCATGAAGCCAGCTGATATTTGAATAACCCTGCGGCTCCCAACCCTTGTGCTTCCAAGAAGACCAACGTTTTCTCTGTTGTTGTTCATCATCTCCTTGTTAGTCTATGAGGAACCAAATGAGAAGGTTTCAAGAGCAAAAGAATCAGCAGACTTACACAGAGACTGTTGATCCAGACAGGGTTCCAAAGAGGCCATCAAGCAGGATCCCAATTCCCTGCCAACCAATGCCACGGCTAAGAACATGAGCTGGAGGCGGAGTGGCACTGGCCAAACGTGATGCAGCCTTGTAGGCTCCAGTTGACTGACACAATTCACAAAAAGAGGATTGTCAATACACCTATTTGTCAAAAGCATGTCTTTTCTTTTGCATTGAATACTTGGGTTTGCATGGACATACCTCGATCAAGGAGACTAGTACAGCAGCCATCATCCCAAAAGCATGACCAGCATCAAATGTAGGAGCACCCCACTGAAGAGGGTATGGGATCTTTATCCTGTGGAGAAAATATAAAAGGGTAAATGAATCCAACCCCAATGTTCTTTTCTTCCTCAGCAATGTGCATGTAATAAAATATCAACTTATGAGAGCTAATATCAGTACCATGGAGCCGAAGAAATTAGATTGGCCTTGTCTGTTCGGCAATGCACTTGGGTAAGCTCTGGACTGTGTCTGTATGCTCCACTGGCTGTTAAGAGGTGTGCATATGCCCATATAACCGTCACAGATAAGAGGAGCGCAAAACGCTCGAGCACTGGGATTTGCCTTGCATGAAAATTCTTCAAGTACTGCATGAACACAAATGCAAAATTAGAGATCTTTCATTGGATTAAGATGCAATGGCAAGTCTTGCTCTAATTTGCCTTATCTTCATAGTCTTTGAGTTGTTGATGGTTCAAGGCAAGTTTTTGAGTTCCAACACAGTGAAGTAGGACTCACAACAGAAGTGCAGAAAGTTGGTGTTAATCAGCAACCATTACCTGGGAACAAGCTATAAATAGGATAAGCATTGGAACCCCGATTTCCACACACTGCCCAACCTGAAAGGATATAGTGAAGCAAAGCACATGAACTTAAGTGAAACTGACATTTACTGCACCCAAAATTAAAATAAAATAAAATCATTCATTTTAAATTCAAGAAATTGAAAAAGTATCCATTTTTCTTACCAGAGGAAAGCCTCTGTCAAACATGCCAAAACCCACCAATGCAATAACTGGCACCATTCCAAGTGGGCTGAAGAACCTGTAAGAGCAATAATGTCCTCATACTATACACATACTATTTATTTATAATTTATATTACCAATTATGGCAGAAGACTATGTATATTACCTTGAACATATGGCCCACATTTGACTGTAGCCCAAAGTTATTTGTATGCTTGATCCTACTATTAGAGCACCTTGGACTGCTCTCATGGTACTTAAGAATCTCTGCAAATGCAAAAAGAAAAAAAAAACATTAACTTTCTTCTCCAAAATCTTGCTTCCATCAATTCCAATTTATATGAATGGGAACACATTGGTACACTTGTTTTTTTTTTTCAAAGATTTAATGTGGCCCTACACTACCAGTTTTTTATTCATGATTTCTGCAAAAAGTTTTGGGATGCAGTTGAATAATTGATGTACTCTACACTCCCATTTGTCAAAAAAGCTAATTAGGTGAGTGGGCCACACAAATATTTACTGAGAAATTGTCTCTTCTTGAGATTTGTATTTTGAGCTACAACAACCAAGCAATCATGCATATGAAGATTAAATGCAGAAATAAACAAAGAGGAGACTGAAACAAACCTCATGACCATCCTCAATCCTCATCAATGATGAATCATGGATTATGGAAATAACAGGCACCATGAATGCATAGGACCCTCCAATAACTGTAGGCAGTCTGGTTCCGAATAAAGTCTGCAGTAAGGTATTAATTCCTTGAACAAAAAGTAGTGTCTGCACCACCCTTACCTTATCACCCTGAAAATCAAATTCATATTTTAGCTTTGATCCTTCAAGGGTTTGTGTTGGTGTTTCTCACTCATTTTAGCTTAAGCGTCATAGAAAATCAATGGCTATACTAGTTTCCCAAAGTTTCCAAATCAATAAACGGCTATAAACACAGCATTAGCTACCACATTTTAGCTTATGTATACTACTATCTCAAATTTCCATAAGCTACAAAAACACCATACTCAAAATTAATGATTTCAGAGAAGTGAAATTTGATCTTGTCAATGTCTCAACATCTAGCACAATCTAGATCATGCATCTGAGAGAATAAATGACCAATACTTATAGCTTCTAAACTTCCAAATCCATGGAGAGCTACAAAAACACCCTAATCAAACTTGATGAGAGGAGCATATTAGTTGCAAAAATAGAAGCTTGACTCACATCAGTGCCACCCATCAAAGGAACCAGAAAGGAGGGGATCATCACTGCAGTCCCCAAAGACAAAATGTAATGCTGAAAACCAAGAGCTATTGCTTCCCCTGCTCGGTAAAACCCACAAAATGTCATAACCCTCAAGACCAAACCAATATGTGAACAAAGACCCAAAATCGACCAGAAATGAGCATACCCCAAGATGGGTTCGAGTCAATACAGTACTCCAAACCCTGAAGCTGGTCCATTGGCGGATGCGAAATCTCCTCCGGCTTCGGCGGCTCTGCCATGGCTCCGAACAAAGTAATAAGCAAATTACCTCTCCTCTCCCACTAAAACCCAAATGGGTTTCTCCAGAATCAACCAAAGAGATCCCAGAAAGAAAGAAAAAAAAGCCTCGGACGGAACAAAACTGAATCAAGGAGGCAGAGGATAGACCAGCCAAGGACTAAAAAAGACCAAAAAGAGAGAAAGAAAAAGTGACAATACAATACAATGGAGGTGAAAGAGACTGAGAAAATTTGTGGTATGGTGTGGTGTGAAAGTTGTGAGAAAGTTTCACTTGCCGCCCACTATGCCTATGTTTCACTTTCTCTTTCTATATATACCCCTCTCTGCTTTTGATTCGATAAAGTTCCGTTAGCTTTTTCATATTTCCCATAATGCCCCTTAAGGAACATCCAACCCCAAATGTTACCGTTGTCATCTCAGAAAGTCTGATACAGGTATTAAATTTTACAACTCAGCTTCCTTTAATTAATCCCTACTTCGCGAATCTGCAATTTACCTACAAAACAAAAACAGGGAATAGATGAAGTAATAAGGGTGTTAGTTTGGACATGTTAATCATGCTTATTAGGTTGATTATTGTTTAGCATTATCGTTCACGTTACGTGTAACTTCTTTAATGTGGCAAATATATTTAGAATGTAAATAATATAAGTTTTATTCATTTATGATTACACACTAGAGGAATTCTCATTTACAGAACAAAATTATTTACATTTATTAAACTCACAATTATAAAAGAATTTTTTTACACTCAAGCTTTGATAACAAATTTTACACCATTGTTACATTAAAAAAAGAATTTATTAAACTCACAATTATGAAATAAGAGGATATTATTTTTGCAAGTAATATAGACATTTGAGCTGAGTAGGACGAACGTGTAAGGTAATAGTGTAGCCTGTAGGAATCTCTCAAGCGTCTTTATTTCAGTGCAAAGACAAAGAGCATAGCATAGGTACTTGAACTAATACTTAACAGAGTATTTGATTAATAAATACATACAAATCTCAGTTTTCACTTCTATTTTTGCATGCAAAGAGAGGCATCCAAATTAATGGCATTTGTTTAGTTACCGTACGAACTTATATTTATAGTTTTATATTTCTGTTCACCTAACCTAACTGACCAACCAACTTTTTTTAAAATAAAGAGATTCAAATTATACAATAAACATATGGGTTTAAATAAATTATAAATTAATCACACTCAAAACAGATTGCAGCATTAACATAATCTAACTGATCATATTTACTGAATGTTTAAAATCAGTTGAGAATGCCAGAAATAAAATTTTGAACATAAATATTACATTATTATTATTATTATAGATCAGCAATCATATAAAAGACCATTAAATAAAATAAACAATCATAATTACTTTTCAAAAAAAAGAAGATCGTAATTATACAAATGATATCGAAAATACGAAACTATATGTTCCTATACTCTTTTTTTTATATACAACCAAATCTGTCTAAGATGCATATCTCTATACATACAATTTCCCACTTTTAGTCGAACGGGGCAGACACCCTCACCACGTGTAAGGACCCGATACGACGCACCAACGACGATCTAACATCAGACCAAATATGACGACTAACCCTAGCCTACACTGGACCATACTCCAGGCACCGTTGTCCCC
>JAYMSW010000440.1:0-22765 GCA_036897725.1 Erodium texanum | reverse complement strand
TTGATTTCTTAAGTTTGCAGACCATGTCTTCCTGACCTTTGATTATAAAGCCTTCAGGTTGACGCATATAGACTTCTCCTTGTAAGTCTCCATTAAGAAAGGTAGTTTTCACATCCATTTGATGTAACTCAAGGTCATAATGAGCTAATAGTGCCATGATAATTCTAAGAGAGTCTTTCCTTCATATAGGAGAGAATGGTTCATTATAATCAATACCTTCTTTTTGATTAAAACCTTTGGCTACAAATCTGGCCTTATGTTTCCATTAAAGTCGCGTTCAGTCTTAAAGACCCACTTACACCTGACTGCTTTTTGCCCTTTAGGCAATTGAACCACATCTCGAACTTTAGTCTTAGCCATCGATTCTAATTCATCTTTCATGGAATCAATTCATTTATTAGAATGAACATTTTTAATGGCTTGTGAATAAGAAATCAGATCTTGAATATTCCCTTCACCAGATTGTACTTGATAAAGCATATAGTAATTGGAAATGGCGGATCTTTTCTGACGAGAAGTCCTTAATGCCGGTTCCATTAGTGCTTCATTTACACGATCATTATTGGCTTTATTTTCTTCATGAAGTAGAGGATCATTCATTAGGTGATCCTTATTGTCCAACATTTCAATAATGGAAGGATTCCCAACAACATTCAGAATCGAGGGTAAGGGAATATGAACCCTGATTTCCTGAATGTTTACATCTTGAATTCTATCAATCCCATTAATCTTGCATTTTCATAAAATCTGGCATTACCGGTTTCTACTATCCTCTTACTACGATTAGGGCAATAAAACCTATATCCTTTGGACTTTTCTGTGTACCCAATAAAGTAGCCACTGACTGTTCTAAAGACCAATTTCTTTTCATGTGTATTATGTATTCTTGCTTCAGCTGGACATCCCCAAATTTGAAGATGTGAAAGACTTGATTTCCAACTTTTCCACAGTTTAAAAGGAGTTTTTGATACTGCTTTGCTGGGAACCCTATTCAAGGTATAGATTGTTGTACGTAATGCATCCATTCATAATGATATAGGTAAATTTGCATGGCTCATCATAGATCTAACCATCTCCATGTATGTACGATTACGCCTTCTAGCTACACCATCCTGCCATGGAGAACCAGGTGTTAAGATATGCCTAACTCATGAAGATTTGTTTACAAACAATACAAATAATTAATTAAGTCTTTTGTTTGCTTTCACGAATGATAAAAATTAATTCAACCAGCTGGAGTATAATATACACGAAGTCCAGAAATAAATTAAAAATAAACTTTGGATCATGCACCCATCACATATGAAAACTATTTTCCTTTCAATAGATATATATTAAATCGGTTTGTTTGAATACTTGCGTAAACATGACGAAAACATAATTTTTTATTAAAAAGAAAAAACTTCTTTTTTAAATGTAAATTGTGCATTTATATTATGTAAGATATACATACCAACTATTTAACGTAGATAACATGGACATTACATACATCACAGACTCTGTATGTACTTGGTGGGGGATAACAATTCCTATTGTTAATATTGAATGAACATATTCTGCATATGCTTAACACAACTAGAATGGAATGGAAACATCACAATAAACACATACACGGGGTTAAGCAGAAATAATGATTAATTATATAAACCTACACTAACATATACACGACAAACTAAACTTGCAAAAATTGTTTTTCCATCCAAATCTGTGAGAATATTAGAGTAAAGATGAAATAATACCTCTTAACTAGTATTCACATTTTCACAACCCTAAACCCTCTAAACACCTCCGACAACACCCGTACATTGTTTTCTTAATGAAATCCCGGTTTTGTCTGGGCGATGGATGAAGACAGAGGGTGATGGTTTCGACCAATCTTCATTGGGTTTGGTTGCTCTGGGATCGGGAGTTGTCAAACTAAGCAGCAGATTTAGAATCCCTTTGTGCCGACAACCAAGACAAAGACTAGTACAAATATGAGAGGCAACCTCACCATGATGCTGCCTTTGCAAATACAAAGGAACTTGGGGGTAAGAAAATCGTTATCACCAATTTACAAAAATTGATTATCATCGACCAATTGTGGTTCCACAGTTGGAGGTAGCGATGACAGAAAACATATAATAATGGAAGGTAGTTTTTGAAAATTATAAAGCTTTTAAAGAGTGCTTAGGAAATTTCATATTCTAAATTAGGATAATAATTTATTTTCAAGATTTTGATTTTACGATTTCTTTCGGGGGTTAGTGTTTTGATTTTCATGGTTCGTCATTTTAGAAAAATGAACATTAAACTAACACATCTTTTAACGTAACAAAATTCTAAAAGTTTAGTGTGTTTCTAAAATATTTCCAATATAGTCAGATTTGCCATGAAGCTGGTTCGGTCGTCACGCTCCCCAGTTACTGAGGCACGCTCGAGATCGGTGGGTTCGTATCTGTGCCCGGATCGTTTTATTTCATGTTTTTAATGTATTTAGGTAATAAGGTGGTAGCTTAGGCTGGGTTTGGTCCCAGTTTCGGCTTGTTTTTGGTACCGGCTTAGGCTGGGTTTAGGTGTCAGATTTGTCTGACTTATGTACAAGACGTTGTCTGGTTTAGGTGCGCTACAATGCGCCCTCAGCCCTCTCATTTAGGTCTAGTTTTGGTTGTATGCAGCACGCGAGCTATGCTCAGTGAGAAGCTGGCTGAAGGGATTTACTCCCACCAAGTTTAGGTTTTGTGAGGGCTTTTGCCCTGGTCGTTCATCAGTTGTTTATATATATCTATTAGTTGATATATAAAATTAACAGCATTTATATTTAAAAATATATATATATATCCAATAATCAATATAGTTAAGTGAAACGCGTGTATATACATTAGTGTAGGCATATGCAATTGACCCACCAGATACAGTTATTACTACTGAACATAGGAAGATATATATACATATTAAGCATTGAACATGAAAATATTCGTCTAAGTATTGAGCGTACATGACAACGACATTATAGATTATACAAACTTTAGAATTGACATAAATAGCAATTTCTACCATCATTATTGAATAAGCACAATTTGTATATAGCTTAAAAACCATAACGGAATAAAACCAACGTAAAAAAAAACCTACGTTTGGTAACATAAGACAAACAAATAAATAATGCTTGCAAATACTATTAAATCCTGTACCTCATCTTAGTTAAGAGATAGCTCACTAAAATTCAAATCCTCATAAACGAGAGTAAATATTTGATTAACTGAATAATAAATTGGTAGTCGGTGAGTTCTCTTACTTTTTTGAAGATAGAGGTTTGAATTCCAATAAATATACTTATATAATGCAAGTGTGGTATAAAAATTAAATTATAGTTAATTTAAACTAGATTAAGATTTCTTACTTGTTACTAATAAAAAAAATACAAATTCAAATTCAAATCCTCATAAACAAGAGTAAATGCTTGATCACCTTGAGCTTGAATATATAATAAGTTCAGTGGGCAATAAATTTCATGTGATTATTTTAGTAATGAAAAAAAGAAGACTTAAAAAAAATGATTACCTCATTAAACAATACCTTAAAAATAAAGCAAAAATTAAATTATAGTTAATTTAAACTAGATTAAGATTTTTTACTTGTTACTAATAAAAAAAATACAAATTCAAATCCTCATAAACAAGACTAAAGGTGATCATAAACAAGACTAAATGCTTGATCACCTTGAGCTTAAATATATAATAAGTTTAGTGGGCAATAAATTTCATGTGATTATTTTAGTAATTAAACAATACCTCTTACCTTAAAAATAAAGCAAAAATGTTTTTATTCAAAATAGGGCAGTGAATAATTTAATGATCCCTGACAGCGTCACTTTAAGGCGCGCACTCCGCCGCGTTGGATACGGCAGCCAAGCCCGAGGGGCATAACCGTCATTTGAGTTCCGAAAATAGGAACCTTAGCATGAAGCACACGCGTTGATGATCCATACGGGGGACGGCAAGAGTAAAGACAAACTTGGCCACGTGGGGGAGGCGGTATTGGGTGCTCTTGTTTTGAGAACTTTCCTTATGTAGGATGGATATAAAACCGGTCTGGTATTGATGTGTCCGTTGACCAGAGCGAAATAGCAAGTAAGAGATTTTGAAGAAATAAAGGGTGTGTTTGGATGTAGAGAAAGTGATTAATGGGGAGAGGGAAGATAGAAATAAGGAGGATAGACAACTCGACGAGCCGGCAAGTCGCCTTCTCAAAGAGGAGGAATGGCCTGCTCAAGAAGGCCAAGGAGCTCGGCATCCTCTGCGACGCCGAGGTCGGTGTTGTCATTTTCTCCAGCACCGCCAGGCTCTACGATTTCGCCACCACCAGGTCCCTAGCTAATTGCCTTTTCTTTATTACTCCATAATTACCCTTACATATCTTGATTTCAAGTATGCCCTAGACCTAGATGATATGGAAATTCTTATAATCACAACTGAAAATCCACATTTTTATTTGTTTCTTGAGTTGTGCTTATAAATTCCTTTTTATAATGTATTTTTAGTCACAACCCCAACTTCTTAAAGACCCTTTAATTTCCTCCCTTATTAGTTATTATGTCTAATATGTGAATTTATATATTAAATCGCGGTTGACAAACCCATATATAAACTTCCCTTGACGAATGTACAACTCATTATTGACTATATAAAGACACATCTATTTATATATTACAGCTATAGAAAAACTCGACCTTTGAAAACATTTTTTATTATCGACCTTTAGTTTTAGTTGATTGTCATATCCATAATCCATTATATATATTTGAATATATATCTAGTTTTAGTTGAATGTGAAAACTAAGAAATTTTATGTCGCGCATCAAGAAGAGATTGAAGGTGGTGGTAAGGAAAACCACATAATATAAAGACGAAGCCTCTGTACGGAGGAATCAGTAAATAAGCAAAGAGAACATTTTGCAGAGACATTAATGATGCACTATTCTAGGGTGCGCCACCATATGTTTCTATTACAACATGTACCGATTGTATAGTTCTTTATTATGAGAGTCTGTTCAGGAAAACATTATGTAATTATTGAGGTCAATGGACAAGTTAAATGTGTCTCATTATTGAGGTCATGTTTATTGTGATCTCTACGTAGGTCATACAACGTTTTTAGGTATTGTTTCGTTTAAAAGTTCTTAACAGTTGTAAGTCATAGTTTGACATGATTTTTTTAATTAGTCGGGCGTAATTTCCACTAGAGTTAGTTTTTTCTGTTCTGATGGTACCATCCATCTAATGAAATCGTTCCTATTTTTTTAAAAAAAAATAACAAACAAAAAACAAAAAATCAGTGAGGCTTGATCATCTTGTTCGTATTGTACCTATAAACTGTATTTCAATAAGAATTATGATGTCTAGTATGTAGGAACCAATTTTGTTATCCTAGATCTATTCTAAGTATGTTCATGGAAAATAAACATATATCTTCATTAAAATGTACGTTCATCGAACATAAACTAGACAGAAAATAAAAACACAGATCACGGAACTCCAGTAATGGTGTATCCATTTCGGTTCGATCTGAACAAGCGCCCACCAGAACTTCTTCGTGAAGTGCATGATGTAGCGGTTATGGTACTTGGCATCTGCCATCTCTTCCAGCTCCGTTAGAACGGTCGTCTTGAGGTCCACGCTCGCCTCTACCTGATTCCAGATCATATCGTAGTTCCTCACATGGGCATTCCACTGATTCCAATGGTCCTTACATTGGCGCTCGGTTCGGATTGGCCCGACCCAGTTTGGTGGAATGTCCCGAGGAAATTCAGTGTACTTGACTCCAGTAGTTCTGTCCATCGTAGGTGGAATGTTGTAACCATGCTAAAATCAGGCGAGTCTCCTTGTAATCCATGGCCACCCTTCGTTCTCCATTTCGGTTGGAAGGTAGGTTGAGAGGTCGGGGATGAAGAAGAGAGGTCGGGGAGAATTAGGGTTTTAGAGGTGTGATGAAAGGATTGGGGGTAAGAGGGTTTATATAGGGTCGAGGATTAACAGATGAAGAAATAAATTAATGTAAATTAATTTAAAAAAATTGACCGATCGTCTCTACGTCATGAGACGACACGTCAGCGGGGAATCGGATTCTCCGCAGCGATACGTCGACTCCCTATAAAGAGACGATGTTGCGTTAACTTTTCACTTGATGCTATCTCCTTGCCACTGACCTAACACCAACCAATGTACTTACTCGAATAAGTTACTTTTAAATTTGAAACCTTACAAAAAAAAAGGTCTATGTTTAAACCTGATAATGAGGTCGTGTCATGTATATTTGTTTATTTAAAAAAACAATTAATAACTTGGTCATTGTCATGTATATTTGTTTTAGGGCAACACCAACGCATCATCAGTGTTGGCACCGCCATGTCGGCGTGTGTGGGGTCATGTGGCAGGGGTAGCACCAACGTTGGCCCAAAACAAGGTTAACGCACCGGCTGCATAGCCCCGGTGCTAATATTTTTTTTATTAAACATTTAAATATTATACACGAAAAAATATATTAGAGATAAAAAAAATACATGAAAAAAAAATCAACATAACAATAACAATAAGAAAAATAAATAAATAAAACACACTTAAAATAAAAACAACGAAAACGAAACCCGATCACATAAAACGGTGAACACACGCGCATGGGAACGAACGAGGAACCACCACCAATGCTTGGTGAAAGGCCGGTCGTGCGGGCACTGTACTCTCCATTCGCGAGTTCCTCCAACTCTTCCTCAGTGTGGGCAACGACGTCCACAATCGCTTGGACATGACAATAGCACCGCTCGTAATATATGACCAGTTGGTTCCACGTATTCCAGTGGTCATTGCATTGCTACTCGGTCTATTCGGGATCAGTCCACTCCACCGACGTCCATTCGACGAACCGAAGGAAGATCGTGCTAGTAGTCCCTTCGTGTCCGTGTTGCGGCATGCATCCACACCATGATAAGGCGAGTTTCCCCATCGTCAGACCATGGGAAATTGGCATTGTTCGCAGTCATATTGCTACCGCCGGTAACTGGATTCCGGTGATGACAAAGAGAGAGGGCTTGGAGTCGAAGGTGGCTCGGTGTGGGCAAACCATTGGCGAGGGCTCATTTATATAGGGTAAAAAACCTTAATTTTCATTTTTTTAAAATTATTTTTTGCTTTTTTTAACTTTTTATCCCGTCAGTGCTGACTGGTCGTCGCTGACCTTTCAACGCTCATTCGGACGGCGGTGTGTGGCCTCTATAGCCTCGTCTTCAACGCCAATAGCAGAAACGCCAAAGTTGGCTCGATAGCTGAACCAGCTACTGCTACTGAAGAGATAGCGACACTGTTATATCCTTATAGCCGGGTTAGAGCCAACAACGCAGCCACGTTAGCCTTGCCCTAATACTTTCATCACATTTATGAATAACTTTTTACTCATTTCTTTTTTCTGTTCTTGCTCTCTCTTAACTGATATTAAATTCATATTTTATCCTCTTCCGACTGGTGTCTTGATTGATTTTACACATATAAACTAATTATTATAATAGGTGCTCCTGAATTTTCACGCCCATAGATACAACATTTACATTTTTTTTTGGCTTGTCCCAATAGCATACATCTCAACAAACATACGTGACAATAATTGGTCGAACTGGGCATTCGGCCTTACAAACATCAGGTAAGGTTTCAGATCGCCATTAAGGCGAGGTTAAAACTAAACCCAGACCTAACTGGGGGCAAATCCAGACGAAAGCTGGCAAATTAACTAGACGCATCTGGTAGCATTGGCACGTCACAACCTCACTTTGAAATTGACCAAGACCCTCGAAAAGTTTTAAAATATGTATTTTCAATTTAGAATTTTCTTGTTCAGCCTATGTATGAATTTTCAATTTAATGCAATGAATCTTCTTGTTATTAGTCCATGTTTATTTTATTTATGAGTTTTAAATTTATTGCTTTAAATGAATTTTCAGAAGAAAAAAAAACTTCAAAATAAATATGGATTAAAATAATAGTTTAATTCTAAATCAACTAGCGAATAGCCCAGCTTGGGCTATTCCCAGTGTTTGACAGTTTTGAATAGCCTAATTTTTTGTTTTCTCTCTCCTGTAAAAAAAACCTTTTTAATTCTCGAATAGCCCAAATTACGCTATTTGCATTGGAGATGTTCTTATTACTTTAAACTGTCATGCTTCTTGTCAATAAGAGCAAGGGCAGTGTAATCAATAAATGTGTCAGCCAGGTAAGTCCTGATGCATGAGAGAGAAAAGAATTGTGTCGACGTTAGGGTCTTCGACAGTGCAATACAGCTCCATCTATTTCAATTAATTAATATATTTTTAAAACATTTTAATTCAAGAAATGACTTGCCAATGAATTTAATTGAAAATTATATTAGTTAAATTGATGAAATTGAAATTACGTTGTTGAAATGACAAAATTGAAATGAACATCTACGGCATTTCACTAACCTTCTCCCGCATATGGTCGACACAATCACGTTGTAGTGCCTAGTGAGTAGCGACATCTTCAATTAATTTAAATCTTTCACCCCCAAGGAATGTGAATTCCTGAGGCGACTCTTAATGGACTATGGGAGGTTGAGCAGAAGAAGAAAAAGTTGGTAGGTCATCTTCATAATTGATACGACTTCTGTAGTTATCTCGTTCATCTTTTACTATCATATTGTGCGATACGATGCAGGTTTTTTTGATATTGTCGATAATTGTTGAGTCCCAAAAAAATTTTGGTCTGATAATATTTTAAAACACGTTTGGAGGACTCCGAATACTCATTCCACATCCTTCCTGCATCTTTCTTGTACTCATCAAATATCTTCAGCTTGGTAGTTGACGGTTCACGTATTGTCTTCACAAACACAACCCAAGGTGGATATATCCCATCAGCTAATTAGTAATCATGAGTGTAGTTTGTATCATTGACAGTGTAATAACGAAATAGGAGGTTATTCGCCACGAACCATGTCTGTGAACAAAGGTGATTAGTTGGTGACGTTGATATATCGTTGTTCGACCCCACTACACTAAAGAAGGCATGTCATATCCATGTATCTTGTGAAGTCACTGCTTCCAGCATGATGGTTGGGTTGGCCTGATCACACCTGGGCTACATGCCTTTCCACGCCATTTCCAATGTATTGCAACTAATACTGCCTAAGATACTAGGAAAACCGTGGTACTCACCTTGTGCTCGTAACTGTGCGATATATGTTGCGCTTGGCCTTCTTAGATATTATTCATTGAGAACAACGATCATCCCTTCGCAAAATTCTTCGAGGAAAAGGTAGGTTGCACTCTTACTGATTTGCAAGTACTTGTCGAGGCTATCAGCAATGCATGCCCCTTGTAGCAAGCATCCGTAAGCCTGTTGTACACTTCTACAACAAGATAAAACCACTCAAACCTATGGCGTCATTCCATTGCCAAAAGGGCGTAAAGGCCGACTTCTCATTCATAATCCGTTTGAACACCAGTTGACGCATCCGAAATTGACGCTTGAAAGTAACCCATCATAGAACGAAGGTGTAGTAAAATGGTCGAGTATCAACTGCATGTGCCCTCGTTCCCAGTCCCAATTGATGCATGCATACTTCCTCTTGCATGAACATCGTACCTCCTCATCCGCTAGCCTTTTGGATAAGTCTGCTCGAGGGATTTCATGTACGATTGGGCTGAACATTATGGAAGGAGGTTGTCGAACTCGATGTCGAAATCGTACTTCAGGTACTCCACATCCGACAAGTCGGCCTCTAGAGACTCCATGGCAAGCTCATCAGACTCTAAAGACTCCACAACATCCAGATCGGAATCTGAAGACTCAGGTTGCAAATCGAAGATGTTGACGCTTGAGATCGGGCTAGGGGCCAACTCTATTTTGGATGAGAGATTAGAGAGTTCGAGAGAGATAGACGTAGGGAATTTAAGAAAGAGATGGATGAAAGTGTGCGAAAATGGGAAAGGGAGAGATTGGTATTTATAAAAGAAAAAATAAATAAGTTTTTGGAGAAGTTAAAAAGATTTATATAAAAAGAGGTGTCGTTGTAAAACTCTTTTCCATATCACGTGTCGTCACACCGTTGATGCATCTCTTTGTCGTGGCACATGGAGTTAAAGTCTGCAATGAGATGCATCGATATTAACATGATTACATTGCATAGTGTTTATCATTTTAACATGGTTTTAAAATATTATATATATGTAAATTGTTTAAGTTGCCAAAGTTTAAAATTTTGAATTTCAAAATTAAATTTAAGGTGGAGGAGGGCACCTTGATAAAAAGTGGGAGCAAGACAGAGGAGCTGAACCCGACCGTATATAAGTGTGAGGGATAAACCCACCTCATTACCACTCCTAACTTTTTGGTCATTTGTTTTATCGTTTTATACTATACGTATAAAAATGACTAAAATAAAAAAAAATTAATTTTTTTTACATCTTCAATTTCAGTTGTTGATGGGGTCAATTTTCTGTTTGGGTTCTATTCTTACCCCTAGAACAACTAAGCAAGCCTACACTCATTGACAGCAAGGATCATCTATCTATAGTGTATAGCGAACTGAAAAAGGACTGCCTGAGAATACGATACTCTACAATCTTATTTGAAGTTTTCAACTGACAAAGATAAGACCGGCGAAAAATGTCACCCTAGAGAGTGAATTGAAGGAGGCTCAATCAATTATCAGATTGACTAATTGAACTGGTTAATGTGGCTCAACAGTAAATCAAGTCATTGGCTGACATTTAAATTTATAAATCAAAATTGGCTGCCCCAGAACAAAGAGATGTAAGAGCTGAAAATGTTCCAGACCAGTCTCTTCCCCTTGTCCAGAAGCACACTCATCACAGAGCAAAACAAAATATGGGAGATAAACACACTGTTCTGTTGTCATTCTCATAAGAATACACGTAACAAAAGCTAGCTTCAGAAACTGCCCAACATAATAACGAGTTGGATGGGGCATCTAATAAGTTTCAAGAAACATTAAGGTATTACAGAAAGGAAAGGAGTCCACACAGACAATGTAAATCAAATTGATGGGCCTCTTGATGCAACAACTCGTAAATGTTCAGAAACTGCCTACTTCACTTCACTGATGTGATTTCAATCTTCTTTTGCAGTATGAAATCAGTGATTGAGCGATACAATAAATCAAAAGAGCATACCGAACCGGAGAATGCAACCTCTGAAGTAAAGGTATACTCATCAGCACCAACTCTATCAATTTTGCATACTGTCCTACTATTGATGAAAAGAATAAGATACTGACTTCAATAAACTGCATGAAGGTAATATTTAGTGAAATAACCAGTGAGCAGTGAGTACTAGTACAAAACCAGGTGTGGGATTCTATTCCATTGATATGGTGGTCAGAGTTACTGGTACAGGAATTATGTCATTTGCATTTAGAACCCGCCACAACAAATCAATATTTTATTTCTTTAGCAAGACTATTAAGAGCACATATTGATTGATAATAAAGACTTACTGAGAAGACAGGAGGTGTAAGTGTCATCTGTCTGTCCAAGTCTGTCACAAAGACATGCATAAAAAAACTGGATCAGTGATATTTGATAATACAGCCAGGCTTATAGTTTTAGTTTACTAGGTAATACAAGAAAATAGAAAAACACAAATAATACCTCATCATCTGAGCAACCAAAAATTACATTACAAAACTAAGAAGCATGCAGGTAAATAAAACAATCGAGTTAACAAACATTTTATGCTAACCATCAAAGCCTATGATGAAGAAAACATGAAAAACACTCACTATAGCGCACTTCAGTAGTTGAAACAAACCAGTCTAGTATGAACTTACCACCACATCAAAAGTCCAACGACATATATGGGGACTACAAGAATAATACTTCACCAGCAAATTCATATGAATGCCTACAGATCTCTTATTTCTACTAGACTGATTGAGTATTCCAATACTCCCTCAAAGATTTTATATGCTCGATTAAACCGGATAAAAGTTATTCATATGCTCTGTTTCTGCCTATACGTATGTATACAGCAATCAGGCAAAAGTGATGAAGCAGATTCAAATTGCCAGTAAAATTCTCACCACAACTTTGTAAAGTAGATTGCATAGCAGAAGACATAGATTGAAAGTAATTAGGTATCTCATGAACCGAACTACGTGCACGAGGATAACACCAAAATATGCATACAGTGATAACTATGTAAGCTTTCCATACAACGATGTGCAGGGATATAGTATACAGAGCAGCAAGCCCACAATGGAAACAACTAGAACTGTATTTAGATTCTCTTGGAGAATAGTATAGTATAGACATGGAAGCTCTGCAAACTTTAGCACTCATATATATACTACTTAGGCAATTGTGAAGCTACATCTATTAATTAAGATGAAACCAGATAATGCAGAAAAGCGTAGAAGACTACTCTTAATCAACAAACATGTTTCACTTTGAAATAATATGCATATGATAACTAGTTAAACTATAGCAAGAGGAACAGATTATTGACATGAAAATCATCGGTAGTACGTTTATCATCTGATATCACAATATTGTCTGGAAGATGCTTCATTAAGATTTTTGAATTGTTACTTTTATTACTACATCCATGATGATCATCTAGAACAAACACTTTTTTATTATATCAGTTCTGTAATTAAGCAAGGAATAAATTACCACTAAATCATACACTGTCCACACTAGTTCTGGCAAAGGGAGGGAGCAATATTGAGGGAACAACTGCAGAACTTGCAAGGAAATCACAGGTGAAATCCCGTTCCTTCTAGCGTACTTAAGGTTTGGTGATACCATTCTTTATTATTTTTATCCTCTCCTTTTTCTGTCTTTGGCATTTCCCTGACAACTAGGGGAACTGATACGACAACTTGCACCAATATGATGGACACTACACATTACCACGATCAAACTCAAGATTTGATTCAGAACAAGCTAAGAACAATTTAATTCTTCAAAATCATGTCACTGAGCTTTGGCTCCACAGCTGCATGCAAACACAGCATGACATATACTCAAGGGCACACATATTACCAACATAAGAGGCCAAATAATGTTGTTTTCTGGTGGTAGAGCTTACTTACTTTGTTATAGTTTGACACTCATATTTTATACTACATCAGTTTAGAGTTATTTACAATTGATACAAAGTAAGAGTATTGTATCAGTGCCTAAAAAAAAGAGTGTTGCATCAGTGTCTCTGACATACATTATTAACAAGAACAATTGCTAGTCTTGCTGGATGCATGGCAAGTGGAAAAAGCACGTCAGCAAGATCAATACCGGATAGCTGAAATTTAGGACCACTCCTTCAATTATAAGTTGCATTATATAGTAGTTAATTTTTCATTCCTTGCATTTAGGAGATAATATCTCACTCTCACCATCTGCACTTTCTATTTTATGTCCTGGATTCCCATATTTTTAGCTAGTTGTTAAGATCATGGGAAACCACATGTTCTCACAGTGCTTAGTTTGGAAAATTCAATCTTCATTTATATGCTGGTAAATAAATAAAGTGCATCGAGGAAGAAATTGTATCAGTTAGGTTCTTTACTAACTTACCCGTCCTCCAAATACCCATCCCAAACCCGGGACCATAACATATTGCTTGGCCTTGTTCCATCTTTGAAGATGAGGTTTAACCAGATATGACCATCTACTGTTGTGAGGCTTTTGATTTACCAGTATATAAATAGATTTTCCAATGGTTTCCCATGATCTTAGCAACGAGCTAAAAATAGGAAATGTGAGACATAATTAGGAAATGCATATGGCAGAGATATTATCCCCCAAATGCAAGATATGGAAAATCAACTACTGGATAATGCACAAATAATTGAAGGAATGGTCTTAAATTTCAACCAACCGGTGTTGACCCTGCTGACTTAATGGAATAGACGGTTAGTGGAATATTACTTTTATATCCAACATAGCATTTTAATCTAGCAAAATACAGGCAAATGATGGGCGAAGAGCTGTCTGGATTAGGTGTCAAGGATTTACAGAATCTGGAGAACCAATTGGAAATGAGTCTTCGAGGTGTCCGCATTAAAAAGGTTTGATATTTCACCTCCTCCACAATGTTTACTATTTAAGAGTCAAATATTGGTTTGCAACCAACTTGAACGACATTAAACATTATTATTTTTTGTAGGATCAAATCTTAATGGACGAAATACAAGAACTAAATCAAAAGGTCAAGCTAAGAAACAGTACTGTACTGGTTTTCATTTTTATTCTGAAAAAGAAAGACAACAGCTAAAATACGTTTTTCATTTTTGCAGGGAAAGCTCATTCACCAAGAAAATGTGGAACTCTATAAAAAAGTAAACCAAATTCGCCAAGAAAACATGGAATTATATAAGAAGGTACTGGCTTGGTGAAAAAGCGCAAACTCTAGTGATTTTAAAGAGAGCCAAACCATCTTTCAATTTAAGCCCAATAATTACTCTCCTTAACCAAAAAATTGACATACCAGGCTTATGGAACAAGGGACCCACATAAAGCAGACAGAAACGCCCTCCTACTCACAAATGGTTTAAGCATCGGAGAGGACTTGCATGTTCCCGTGAACCTCCAGCTTAGCCAGCCACAACAACGAAATTATGAGACACCAACAAGAGCCACAAATCTGAGGTATATTTTTCTTAATGAAATCTCGCTTTCATAGAAATATAATTTTCTCAGAATTTTAATCCCAAAATTATATTTCACTGTAACTGCAGCAGACTACAACTGCAATAACAAAGAGAGATCAATTGTCGGTGATGTTATGTGGTTTCTATCAACACAAAAGTTGACTGCAGCCACAATGTTATGCTAATATTAGTGAGGTATGGTATATAAACCATATACCTGAGCAAATAGAGTTGAGTTTGAACTGATTAAAGAAACCCATTTGAATGTGAGTGATGATTCAACAAACAAACCACTTATGTAAAGATAAAATTGAGTGCAATAAAATAGAGAAAATCAGATTTGAATTCTGTTCAAGGAGTAATTTTAGTAAACTCATTAATTCGAACATTCTTCATTGGGGTACTGGCTATGAAGGAGGTGTATGAACTAGATCTTTCTATTGGGAAAAAAACAATATACACATCCATATACATATACATATGTGCATGCATGCTAAAAGACAGCCAGACAGACATCCTATCCTCCAGAAAAGTTGAATGGCAAAAAAGTACTAACAGTATGCAGTAAGATCTCAAATTTGAATACACAGATTCATAAGAAGATAATGCACTAATTTTTCAAATCAAAATTGTATAAGGTATAATGTAGCATGTAATTTGTTTAGTTCCACACTACTCTGTTCAGCATCCTAAGAACAAACTGAAGAACTGACACCCAACAGCAATAGAGGTCCATAAAGCACTACGCATTGTCACCTCTAACAATACCCAAACAACCAATTTTTTTTTTTGGACATATTGCATTTAAAATTACCAACAACAGCATCCACCAGCCTCAGTTAATATCATGTATAAATAAATTTTGTTCATAGTTTTAAAAAGCTCTCGAGGCTAGGCAGTTCAAAATCGCATTGAGGCTTATGCCTCAAACTCGTGTACTGAGGCTTAAGCCTCACATTGTTGAGGCGCTACTGAGGTCTACACCTCGGCGCCTTAAGTACCCAAGACTTACACCCATATATTGAACAAATTTGACAGTTTTAAAAGGCCATTGTGGGCCATATTTTGTTTAGTATCAGCTTTTTAAAATAATAAACAAAATCCTAAATACACTAGAGATAGACACTTTCACAACAATGCTGCTCTTCGCCCTCAACTCCCTAAGTCACAGCAATAACCCTCCCTCATTTCTCTTCATCCTTTCATTCTCGTTCTCATAGAGACAGATAATTAAATATTTCATTTACTAACTTAGTATGCTTTTGTTTTATTATTGATGCTGATTTTTATTTTTATTTTTATTTGCTAAATTTTAATTAAAAGGGAATGACATGGAATACGTTTTCTTTATGTTTAGCCTTTAAATCTATTATTCCTTAATTAACTAAAAACTTCTGTTTTAATGAATTCTACTCTTAAGACTTGTAATTCCTAATTTTATGACTTCTCTATGAAGTTCTATGTTGTCTGAACTAGATTGTATGACACTTCATGAATTTATTATTTTTATTATTGAGGCTTACGCCTCTCATGAGGCTAAAGAAAAACGCCTCGGTTCCCAGTTCGCATTTTAAAACCCTGATTTTGTTCCAACTGAACTATTTATGAAGATATTCACAAACAGAATAATGAAGCATGCTCTTAGAGTACTATAAGATGATCATTCCTTTGAACTAAAACATTATAGAAGATAACCACAATTTGTGTGTATCTGTATCTGTATATAACTGCAGCAGAGTTATGAACAGTATATAAACCCAAAGATGAAGAAAATACAAATCAAACAAGGAAATATACATATATGTTATGGCTGAGGCTGAAGCAAGAAATGAGTTCCAAACCAAAAGCATGCTGAAGAACTTACAGATAAATAGTGACTTGCAAGTCCACAAAAGCAGAGCCCCACAGCATAGCAACCAAGTTGTTGTACAAGAAACTGCCATCTAACACTGCTAGAAACTGCAAGCATGATAAGAACAAGTCAGTCACCACCATTCCCCATACTAGGAAATAATCTTATAGATGCCAGCGGAAATGACCAAGTCGAAGAGCAGTAGTAAGTTTACTCAAACGGTATAGCTTTTATTAGGATAATCCACACCCAGAGCAACTAATTGAAGAGAATACTATATTTAGATGGCTAAGAAATTAATTATAAAGATCAAGGCATCTCACATTGTATCTGAAGTGTTCATGTATTCTTTCCATGAGGATTTTCCTCTGAAGAAAAAACCAGACTGTAGACAACATAACAATGGAAGGACTGGATGGGGAAGCACCAAAATGTCACTTCAGATATGCATATTTAAAACCAGAGTTCTACCAAGGGCAAGTGTCCTAGTTCTTTTCTACAACAAATTCTGCTTTTTCGAAAGAAAAGGTCATTCTGTAGTGTATGGCTGCTATTAATATTGTAGATGTAAAACCCTAAAAATAGTTTCTTCTTAAAACGTATTTATATGGCTGTAAGCAAGGTGCGAGAATGAAATTCTATTCAGCACTTCCAAAGAAATCAAGTTACACCCAAGTGGCACCAAGCATGGAATTTTGTTTTCGGGTTGTCTTTTGGAGCAAATCAATAAAAGAAATATCAGCTACTATGTATCAGGTCAATAGTTGTTATTGCCCTACCTGCAGCTATTGGCTATATATGAACAGAGAAATGGCAAAATCGTCTAACTTTCTGTTATAAATACTCATCTTACATTCCATTTGTCATTTGTACACATGGCATGCACGTGATTAAAACTTAAAAGGCTTTTTTCTATCAGCTAAAGTTTATTAGGAAAAAAGAGAGAAGACAGTTCCCAAGGTGGGAAATGAAAACCCCTGAGACTAAGAAGCTTATAAAGAAAAACAGGAAGAAATCCCCAATACAAGGTCAACCACCAATTACAACAGGAAGGAAAAAAAAAAAACTGAAAAGCCATGCGACAACGTTGAACTTGCATGCACTCATACTAACATGTGAATAACCTTATCCTAGAATAAACTAAATTCAGACACAAACTCCAATCCTCATTTCAGATTTTTAACAAATTTGGACACTGCAACAATCAAAAGTAATTTTTTTTAAATGAAATTTTGAGTTTGCTCACAAACAGGAACAGTACAAAGCTGTACTAGCAACTTTCTTCACATGGGAAATACTACACTAACTATTTATTTACAGTAGTTCAATGGTTATGTGGAAATATACTGAAATTATCCCAACAAAAAGAGTAGGAAAGCACCAAACAAGAAAACTAATTAGCCAATGCATAAACTTGAAAGTTCAACGAACATGGAAGAATCATGGATCTATGCTTATCAAATATGAAGTAAACCATGTTAGTAATGGAAACAGCCTATATGGAACCTAAGGAAAGTCTTCAATTTTGACGGAAAACCCCATTGAATATACATACGATTAGCATTTATCCATACAATGATTTTACAGAATGTGGTAGACAGATCCAAGTGAACATAAAAAACGGATATTTCCCTAGAAGCCAAGTAGAATCTTAATTACTAACTGTAGAGTAATCACCAGATGATCTACTGCAACTGTTTACTTCAACGCAATGGCAAAAGGATCCGAACGTACTAGTTCACCCATCAAGGTGACAAATCACTCAGACGCTGACACTCGCATTGTGATGGACCATTTAAAAGAATAAAAAGGAAAAGATAGTAAAGACTAAGGTTGCTTTTATTATTTAAACTTGAGTCAAAAATAATATGTAGAGCCTATTGAGCATGGTTTTAAACATCACCTTGAGGCGGGAAAGAATGGTGTCGAGGCTTGCGCCTCTGTCAGTGGTTTTGCACCTTAGACTGCGCTGAGGCAGGTGAGGTGTACCCTCACCGCCTCACACCTGAGGCCTCACTAATATGTGGTATCTCTCGACCTCTCTTCTGATTCACGCCTTGTCCGTCTTTTGTTGCCATAGTAGTTGTCGTCTGTCGTCTTCATCTCTAAAAACAAGGATAGTTGAACTTTAGAAGGAAGCAGTTGAAGAGAATCGATTTGAGTTTTTGTTAATATATGGATAAGGCAAAGAATGTGAACCTAATTAATGTCATTTATATTTTTGTAGATAAAATTATATTGATAAAAACTGATTTATAAGAATATGGACTTAGTTTCTATCATGCCAAAACATTATCAAGTCTAATTTAAATGTAAAGTCTGATGTAAGTTCTTTGATCCGAAAGAAGGAATTTTATTAAATAGAAAATAGATAAAGTACAAAAGGTGAGCATGCCCAACAGAAAAACCCAAAGCATGAGGAAGTGTTGAAAAGGGTCCCTTAACAAACATGCTAGGCTAGGAAAAAAAGGAGCCGACAACCGAAGATCACACCTAACTATCAAAACGTCTAACCCTAATGTACGACCCTTCTACTTTCCCCTTTAGGATAGGACTTGTAGTTGTCCACCTCATGGTTTAAAAAGGCGTTCGAGGCATATGCCTCAAGGCGAGGCGGCCGAAAAACGGTCTGAGGCGGGCGCCGCCAGGAGATATCTCGAGGCATACGCCTCGACGGTGACGGTCGAGGCGAGACATAAGTGGTGAGGCGCACGCCTCAACACGGTCAGTCTTGTGTTCGAGAAGAGAGCTAGATTCTGTTCGAGGAGTGAGTCCAACGAAGGATCTTGTCGTGCTGATCTGTTCCAAAATGAAGCAGGAGGAGCAGAATACGGGTAGGGTCTGTGGCTATTTGACTTCAATGACTATAAGGAAAGATAAGGATGCATGTGTGGTTGTGGATAGATAAGGACATGGTTTTACAAGGCGTTTGAGGCGTATGCTTTGAGGTGCGCCTTGTACAAATTTGGGGTGTGAGGCAGCACCTCAGGTAGGGAAAATGAGGCGTACACCTCAGGTTGGACCGAGGCGTCCGAGGCGCAAGCCTCAACGCCTCAATGGTGAGGCACACGCCTCAGTCAGCGACGGTCAACGACCGGTCATATCATAACCAGAAATGCCCAAGAAAGTAGACATCAAGTCTAGTTGTGGCCTTTAACTTCTTATACTTTAAGTTATATAATGGCAAACTTCAGTAGTTGAATTTCAATGAAATTCTATGCATGACAAAAGTGCAAACTGCCCCTACATATAGCATTGAATAAAAATGTACACACAAATGAAAACAAGAAAGGTTTTATAAGAACATAAGTTGCGTTAAAAAGAGAGAAAGCTCACCAAGAACATACAACTTAAAGTTTTGGGCCGGACTAAGTTTAACCGGGCATCATACCTTGGTTTAATAGGCTTTGACCAGTTTGTGCTTCCTCCCTCTTTGTGCTTAGACTTTAGGGTTTGACTAATTTAATGACTTTTTTGTTATGCTAATTTGGACTCTCCACCCAATAGATTAAGCTATTGGGTTGGTGCAAATTCAGCATGATCCTTATGTGTCTTAAGAATTTTACAAGGCTAAGATCACATCATCACATTATTTGTCAGAAATAAGTTACACCGGGTCATGCATTATATAAGATACCACCTGAAGAGAGTAAAAAAAGGTTTTTTAGAAAGAAGATACTAGCTACATCTAGCAATAAAGGACACGGGATACCTACAAACTTGGCATCTTAAAACATGAATTACCAACATGACCAACAAACAACTAAGTCAACATTCAAAATTAGTGGAATCAAACATTAACAACACCTACGTAATTTCTAGAAGTTTATGAGAACTTCCTTTGAAGGTTTTGTTGTAACACCTTTACTCTTACTTAGTCTTTGGGATGAATGGGATCAAAAGTTAATCTTATAGAATCTCCTTAATTGCTAGAAAGCCTAAGAGAAGAACATTTTTACACATCACAGGAAATGCTTTAGTGATTTGCTATAAATAATAAAGCGAGCTAACTATAATAGACTGTTTTTAGTTGAGTTGGTTCACAACATGATATACTAAGAGTTCACACGTTTGAATCGTAACAGCTAGCCTCATCACAAATAAAATTGTAATTTTAGCTCAAAGATAAAAGATAGGGCTGCAAGTGGATTGACGTGAGATTTTTTTTAAAATAATAAAGCAGGCCTTCAACATTTATACTGTTGTTAAAACAAATTATCGATCTACCATAGTGAACTCAATACTTTTTTATATATATAGATTAAAAAAATACTCAATACAGAGGATAATAAAGAAAAAATTACTTAATAAGGGTTCAGATTATACACTTGTATGATCAAAACACTAACAATAATTGTAGATTATAACAGCAACATGATTGACAACAAACACATTAAGAAAACTGTTCAAATTTTACAGCATATTGTAGACATTGAGCAACTTCCCCATTCACAAGTAAAAACAAAAGTAAAACATACACATAGTTAATGTAGGGCTTACTATATTAATAATGTATTCCTCTTCCATTCAGTTAGTAAAGTAATTAATTATTACCATGTCCACTAAACAACTTGCTAATAAATTATATATCCCGTACAGTATTTTATGTTGTTTTGTGTTACTGTTACGAGAAAAGCTATGGATTAAACACTAATTCTTCAAAACTCAATAATAGAACAAACATTTAAAACCTGTACCTGTATCTATATACTAAACATCATGAGGTGTTTTTTTTTTCATTTGTTTAAAACAGTGAGTGCGCATTGATTAAGGGTAAAAATTAAAGTTGAAGGCATAGAAGTTGTGAGCCAACATGTTAAAAGTTAATCACGAGAACATCCGTACAGCTCCGGCAATGATAACTTCCAAAAGCAAAGCAAAAACATCGATCCTCACCTGAGACGGCGGCCTGTGTGGCGCCCAAATTGCTTCAGCTTCCCATTCAACTACAATCTTGACCTAGGTTTTATATCTGTAAAGGAAAATGGATACATAAAAACTTCTTCACTTCAAGCATTGCGAGAAAATTTAAAAACAAGACGATACAATGTCATTAATAGAATGTTCTCCTTCATTTTCCTACAGTTTCTCGGGAAACAATCAAGCGGAAAACGCACATGATCTCGCCGCTATATGCAACTATTTCCCCAAAAATAGATCTCAATAAACCAAATCCAGATGTGGAAGTGACATAAAGGAGAGAAAAGCAGAGCAAACGAACCAGCACATGGTACGGAGCAAATGCGGACGACGCATGCGGCGAAGCAACGAAATTGCAAACGAAATTCCAGAATCGCGAGAGAAACAAAGCGTCGGAGCGAGGACATGAGATCTGCTTTGCCGAAGGAGACAGACAATTGTTTGTGGTTGGAGGAGAAGATTATAAGTGGAAGAAGGGAGAGAGACAGCTAGAGAGAGAAAACAAATAGAGGAGAGAGAAACAAATATCTGGAGTATGGCAGTGGGAGGGGTATTTATAAGGGGGTGTTTGAGAGAGATCAGTGGGAGTGCCCCCACTAGATCTACAACAGAGCTGGTCGACATGAAAATAAATAATAAAAAATCAATTTGATTATAGCATTTTTTATCGGTACCGTAATTTCAATTCTGAGCTTTTTAGGTCTTCGGAATCTGATGAATTCTGCTTTGTGTTTGGTAAACAGCTGCTGCTTCGCGGGAGGTAGCCAGTAGGGTGTGGTCTCGGCTTCAGGCCGGCTTCTCGGCTCTAGAATCATTGAACAATCATATTTATATTGTAACGCAGCATCGATGATCGGTGTTAGCGCGATATTAGTGGAGTCGAACTTGTGCTAGCATCGTCCAACACCGCTGTTGGGTTAGTAACAGTTCTTTGGCAGGAGGCGGTGTCGATGGTTCGGGAACCAATGTCGGCGCTGAAGACAAGGCGACACTTCACACGTATCGTTCTTTAAAGGTCTGTTGAAAGATCACTGTTGACTAGTCAGCAACGACCAGTCAAAGGTAAAAAATAGGAAATAAATAAATAAAAATAGTGTTTTCCCCTATAAATTCCCCCTTCTCATTGATGGCTCACCAACAACGCGTCTCCCTAATGTCGAAACCCTCAAATCCATCTTCGAGCCATCATCACCAAATTCAGGTCACCGGCGGCACCAAATATGTCGCCAAACAATGTTGGATTCCCATGGTCCGATGACGAGGAAACTCGCCTCATCATGGCGTGGTTGCACGCTGCGACATGGAGCAAAAGAGATTATTGGCACAAAGTCTTCC
>JAYMSW010000439.1:0-22781 GCA_036897725.1 Erodium texanum | reverse complement strand
CGCCTTCACCGTGGGACAACACCCCACCTCCCCCGGACACTCTATATGTCGCTCCTCTCATTGGGCCCGACACTGTGAGTCAACTTTTACTTAAAAGCTAAGGTTAATTGCAGATAGTGATACTATATGTATTTTGCATAACTATCCTATCCCCAATATTTAGCTATCTGAACTCAAATAATTACACATGGCTCTATTTTGTTAGAAAATGACAAAAATGGCCTTGACCCTAATCGCAAGAAAAGACTGCATAGCTACCAAAAACATTTTTATCAAGATGTAAAAAAAAAATACCGACGAAAAATCGAGGACATTTTGTCATTTGTGGCGAAAGAGTTGTGTGTCAGTTTTTGAAAGCTTTAGTATCTGGATATAAATAGTTTGAAGTTGAGGATATTTATGTGTTTAAATAGCTATTTGCAATTAGCTCTAAAAGATAAAACCAACCTCAAAGTATTCAGATTATTGATCCACTTCAATCTACAGGTCTCAACCATGCCTGACCAAGCCCTCCAGGCCTTCGTTGATCATGGAGCTGTTGGAAGAACCATCGATGCGAATGTCTCTGAAGCCGAAGGCATTTACAGCGCCCTCGAGAAACTGGGTATTGACTGGGGATTTGTCGGGAACCAGCTCGAGCTTGAAGGGGTCGATTCGTTCAAGAAGAGCTTCGATAGCCTGCTCGATACCCTCCAAGAGAAGGCGAATTCGCTCAAATTGGTGAGCCTGTAAGCATCAACATGGTTGGTTTGTTTCTGAATAAAAGCTAGCAGATTGATGAACCTTGCTGTGAAGCTATAGTTGATGAGTGTGGTTTTGTGAGGCATATTAGAACATGTAATATACAAGTGACTCCATTCTCTTCTCTATGTTTGAGGTAGGATTTGCTGAAAATGAAAATGTTAGCTATTTTTCTGTAATACTTGGAAGTGTTGTTACAGGATCAAACTTTATGGTCCTAAATGTTGTGTTAATGTCAATTTTGGAATTATTTTTTTTTTGGTAAAATAACTATTTTGAAATAAACTGATGTTCAATTCAGCTAATACAGTGAATGGCATTGATCAAAAAAAAAAATTATACAACTATAAATGAATATTAAAATAAAATTATGTCTAAAATGGCCATGAGTTTGTGTGAGGCTAAGTAGAGATGAGAAGCATAGCGGAGGGTAAAATAGTAATTAGCCAATATAGAAGGTGAGGCCGTTATCTTCCCGCGAAACATCTCTCTCCACCGAACCAAAACTCCAGTAGCTTCTTGGAGCTTAAAGCTTCTCTTTCTCTCTCTAGAGTCTGTATCACGCAAAGGTAGTCACTTTCTCTCTCTAGCGCAGTGAGCTTGTGGTGGTCGATCTCATGGCGTCGGTTTCAGCTGTTGGGTCTCTTCCGAAGTGTTCCATTTCCACGCTATGTTTTGGCTATTCATCTACGAAGGTATCGTTTGTTATGAAAATGTCCAGTTTCGTCGCTTTTCGTGGAATTGAATCGGTTTCTGATTGATCTTCCAATTCCAGAGCCGGCCCGGACAGATTAGGCCTAGATGTTTACTGGGGCCGGATGGATTTCCCGATTCTAAGGTTTCTGTTTCATGTGGTTAGTACAAGTAATGATGCTTTTGCTTTTGCTTTTGCAATTGGGTTTGTTTGTTTACTTATTGTTTAGAGAATTTGTGGTTTGAATTTGAGTTTTGGTGGCTCAGTTTGTATAATGGAGCTCTTGATTTCTTCTATTTGTGTTCATTTTGCGGATGATGTTGATGTTAGTGATTTAGGGTTATGGTGCATGCCTCTAATAGTTGGTTGAGGAAAAATGTTAATTTACCGTTTTTTTTTGTCATATAGATGATACTCCTAGTGCAGATTGTGGAAGGCTATTTGAGCGAAGAGGATTTGTGGCCTCGTCCATTGGCTTACTTGCCGAAGCTTTACTGAATGCCTCAAGGAACGAAGTCGCTATTGCATCTGATTTTGCTGACAGTAATTTCTTGCCTTCTGTTTGTTTTCAAATTTAGTGGTTTTTCTCGCTTTGCATGCAATGTGGACAACATTGATATCTTCTTGTTCGAGAAGTTTGCTGATGTTGACTCCAAATCTTGTGTGTCGCCCTCCCCGTTTTGTGTCATTGATCGGGATAATAGCTTGTTAATCGGGTTTTGTTCGATTTTCGCCAAAAAGATTATGTGAAAAATGTTTTTAACTGATAACTTACCATTTGCCGTTACTAACTAATGTTATCTTATGTCAATAGCAAGAGGCCTTAGATGCATTTAGGTGTGATGACATGGAAAATTTGTTCCAAAGTCTTCCATATCTATATATATTGCCATCACCTGTACTTTGATCTAATCCATCGCTCCACATCCCTTTATTCTCTATATTTGAGTGGCTGACTTTATCTTGTGCATAGATCACTGACAAGCTTTTTGCATTATATTATCTTGTTTGATAATGAGTGTATTATGCATTTCTCAGTAGAACTAAGATGGATTTTGGTGTAGTTTATATGGAGCATAGGCCGCTATTCTTGCTGTTATGGACCATAGAGCTCTTTGAGTTTATTGAAGATTGTATTCATTTACTAATAGAGATACATCTGGGCTTACAGTGCCAGCACTAAGAGGAAAAGATTACGGGAAGTCAAAAATGCGTTATCCAGACTACATGGAAACAGAATCAGGTCTTCAGTACAAGGTCGCTCATAGAAAGGAGCATTTATATAAAAATTCTTGTATTTTTCTATGAAGAAGAAATTTAGTCTGTTTATATGTTTTTAATTTCATATTTAAAAGGAATATGCAGGACTTGCGAGTAGGAACTGGCCCCAAACCAAAGATGGGAGAGACTGTAGTGGTAAGCCAACAATTAAATGGAGTACTCAATGATTATGCTATACAAGAACCAGACAAGTTGAAATGAGCTATTCATTTATTCTTGAAGTTTAGAATGTAGATATTGGAAGAAAATATAAATATAAAAAAGACAAAAATGGAAAATGGAGATTGAAAAACCTGAAATATTATTGAATACAACTTATGTCTTCATTCATGAAAATTAGACAAATACTTTTCTTATTTGAAGCAATTCATAAGCCATGACTTGTTTTAGGTTGATTGGGATGGCTACACGATAGGATATTATGGCCGCATATTTGAAGCTCGAAACAAGACAAAGGGTGGTTCCTTTGAGGTATCAAATGCTTCTCATACTTTTCTTGATACCATTCTACAATGTTGGTATGAAGTATAATTTTTAGCATTTTGTAATATGCAGGGAGATGATAAGGCTTTCTTTAAATTCACAGTAGGATCTCAAGAGGTGAGAATATTGTTCCCCTGTTATAAAAAGTTAATAACACTCAGATGACAAGAACAGTGACCATACTTATACCTTGATCATAACATTGACCATACTTATACTTAGATTGTATCATTATTTATATATTGTGTTTTCAACTCTACTTAAAACCTTCAGTTTTCGCATGTTCAACATATGAAATTGTACTGGCATATTTAATGCCAACTTCCAAGTTGTGTAGTGCAGGTGCATCCATGTAGTTGGAAAAATCTAGGGTTAACTGCAGTAGCTATTGTGTACTATACGTCTTTTGTACATAAGGATCCCCAACTTCAAAACGTTATTTATAACTACCTAAACTTTCAAAAAAAATGCAGATAGATCTTTTTGCCAAATGACAAAATACCCTTGAGCCTAATCTTAAAAAATACCATTTTTTCATCTTTTTAATAGTTTTATATTTTAAGAGTCTTTTTACATTTACCCAACCGTATGTATAACCAAAATGTTTTTGGTAGTTATGAAGTGTTTTCCAAGATTAGTGTCAGGGGCATTTTCGTTATTTTTTGACGAAAGAAGAGCTATCTACAATTTTTTGAAAGTTTAGGTAGTTGGATGTAAAAGTTGGAGATAATTATGTGCAAAAGACATATAGTACGCATTAGCTATCTGTAATTAACCCAAAAATCTGTTTTACTAATTGCATTATCTTGGTTATTGATTCATGTCCTTTCTCTTAGTTAAACATTGGGAGCTTTATATGATATTGCCATGTTCTTGAATTTTCTAGGTCATACCAGCTTTTGAGGAAGCTATAACTGGCATGGCTCTCGGTGGTGTTAGAAGGTGCTGCATGAATGAAACATTATGATACTTACAAAGGAAGAATCTACTTGTTAGATTAGCCGTTTTCTCTGGCTATATATATATTGTGCACGCATCATGTAGGCAACGTTATTCACAGCCTGTTTGACAGTGATGCAGGATCATAGTGCCCCCAGAACTAGGCTATCCTGAGAATGACTACAACAAGAGTGCACCAAGACCCACAACATTCTCGGTAAAACTCGAGTCTCTCAAATGATGTTTGTATTAGCATTGTGAATCATTATGGAGAACTATAACAACACCATACATATCTGATTTGCAGGGCCAACGAGCCCTGGATTTTGTGCTGAGGAACCAAGGGATGATAGACAAGACCCTATTATTTGACATTGAGCTCGTAAAAATTATACCAAATTGATAATCACTCCTCAATGTCAACATTTTCCATGGAAACCACACTTCGAATCTGAGGTTAGTCTTTGTCTTTTGTGATCTCTTAAAATTATGGTCCAATGTATGAGCTATCATGTTCTTGTCCAGGGAGCTGAAGCATGATATCTTGGCATGCCAAGAAAAACATTGTGAAGAACACAATTCTGAGGAACTCTGTCAATCAATTTGGAACTCTGTCAATGTATAATCACTGTTATTATTTTAGTAAGAAAATTTATGTTGTCTTGTTGTAATTATTTTTATTATGGGAATCAATGAAGAATTTCATTTTGTTAAATTTGATTCAGATTTGATATATTCTCATTGCACATGAGCTCAATAAGATTCTTCCATTTAATCTGTCAATCAATTAGTCATTTTTTTTTTCAATATCTGTTTCATTTTTTCTAGGATAATTGCAGAATAGTGTGTATTAGTCACTTTTTGTAAATCATAATATTTTTATAACAAAAAGAATGTCTCGAACTTGTTATTTGTATCAATTTGTTTCAAAATAACGATTTTGACCAAATTTTCGTCTCCTTTTATTTTACTTTTTTTATCCATCATCGAATTTTACTATCATAATCGAACTCGTCATACTAAAACAACATTATATAAGCTCAAAATAAAACAAGTTTCACCATTGATCTGAAGAAGTTTTTCCACAAAGCTACAATAAAAAAGACTAGAAGGCCCTAGATTCCAAGACAATCAGCAAATGGCAAAACCAGAGATTAAGAGGCAAAACACATGAATCAAAACCTAACACAGAGATGAAGATGAAGTTTCAGTTAACAGAGCTCTCGGCGCTTGTAACGAACCATAACCTTCCCTTTCACCCCCACAACCATAGCATTCCAATCAATCTCTGGAAATGGTGAGATCAGTTCCATCTCAAAGTTCCTAAGCAAGTGACTCCAAATCGCCTTGATCTGCAAGTAAGCAAACGGCTCCCCAAGGCACCCATGCCTCCCTCCCCCGAAAGAAATGTATGAAAATGCCCCTGCCGCCTTATCTTCCTCTCTCCCGACAGAGAACCGATCAGGATCGAATGTGTCCGGATCCTTGTAAATATGCGGAAGCCGGTTCGCAAAAGCCGGTGACGTGGTGACAATGTGGCCCTTTGGGATATCGTACTCTTTCCCGTCACGCGTAGTGACGCTGAAATCGCTGTGCGAGCTACGTAAAAGCATGATGAGCGGAGGGTGGAGTCTGAGGGCTTCCTTGATGCTCCGGTACAAAGTGTCCATCTCGGAGAGAACGTCGTGGTTGATCTTGTTCCCGTGTTTTCCCATTATGCTCTTCTGCTCGTCCAGGACGGCGGATAAGTACTTCTTGTGGCGGAGAAGGTAGGCCCCGGTCCAGGTGGAAGTGATGGAGCTCGTGTGTTGACCAGCAAACAGGGCGGCGATGAGGAGCCCGGTGACCTCGGCTTCGGTTGTCTGGCGCCCATCTTTGTACTTCGAGTCGATGAAGCATTGGAGCATGTCGTTCTCTGACTTGCCAGAAGTTTTTCGGGAGGATATGATTTTAGCGAAGATTTGGGCGAGTTTCTTGCGGGCCTGGTCTCTGCGGCGGTGGGCCGGGATGGGGAGGTACGGGCAGAGGACGCTGATTGGGAGCATCCCACTGTCAAGGTCATGGAAGAGGGATGACACGTCATCGAAAAGCTGGTCACGGACTTCTCTGCCCAAGAGACATCTACTCGCTGTCAAGATGATTAGGTGTTCTAGCTCGTATTTTAGGTCCACCTCGCCGCTTTCTCCCCATTTTGAGAAGTAGTCCTGTTTGATTCAAATGTGAAGACCAATGTCATATACCCTTTTGCATTTGCAAAAATAACAGAACAACACGGTGCAAAATTAAAGATACTGCATGAAAATTAGAGCGTAGCTGATCAGTTAGACTCAGTTTCAACACAAAACATAAATAAATAGCCTGCAAATCATTTTTTTTTTCTGAAACAAAGTGAAACTCTATGCAGTGATTATACAGCATTTACAAGTTACAACTAATCGATTCATGCTGAGTAAACATGAATGTTCCATCGAGTCTGTTTTGACTTTAACAATGAAAATGGCCTGTGGAGCTGCTTTTGTTAATGATCAAAGGACTAATAAATGGGCGCAAGTTAATCCTAGTGTCTGCTTTTTGTCAAAAAAAAAATACAAAAATGCCCTTGACCAAAATCTCAAAAGTACCATTTTTTGTTCTTTTAGATAGTTGTATCTTTTAAGGTGTCTTTTTACATCTACTCAACCGATTTCTACATCTAATCAAAATGTTTTTGGTAGTTATGAAGTCTTTTTTAAGATTAGGGTCAATGACGCTTTTGTCATTTTCTTGCAAAAAATAGCTATCTACAATTCTGTAAATGCTTAGGCAGCTGGATGTAAAAGTTTAAAGTTGGGTGTGGTATGCCATAACTATATGCAATTAAGCCTAAAAATAAAATAAAACACTCACAAATAAGAACACTTGCTTCAAAGATGATGTTCTTTAAATACAAGAAGCAAGATATCCCTAAAAGCTAATTTGACAAACAAAAATTTCAAGAAATAAGCAAACCTAAAAGCTCAGCCAGTTCGTGTACTTTATATCGAATTAAGTTTGCTAGATAAAGCCCTTCCAGATTTATTTAAGGTTCAAGAAATAACTTAAAATAACTTAAATACAAGTCTACACTACGCTACCTACAATTTCTAATTCAATAAATGCATCATAAAACATAGAATCACAGACATGACAAAACATGGAGCCTACATAAATTAATGAACCACAATCAAAATAAAAATAGTATAAATAGCAAAGACGGTCTTACCTCTGCTTCAGTAACCATCTGATCAACATATCCCTTCAACTTGGTCACTCTCAGTGACTCTGTAAAGAACCTAAACTGCTCTTGCCTCACAGAATAATCAACATCAAACACAACTCCGGGCCCAAATGTTGGCACGTTGAACTGATACACCTCCTGCTGACTAAGATCGGTCTCCGGGGCCTTGAAGAAATGTGCAGACACCTCGGGCCCAATGAAGAACGTGATCTTCTTGTGGAAGATGTTCACGGTAAACACACTCCCAAGCTTAGGGTACTCTTCCCTCAGCATCACCACAGGGCCTTTCAGGAACCGGACTAGGCCACCAACTACGGGCCAGCCCTTGATGACCGGAGGGAGGCGTTTTTTGGATCTAGGCATGAGAAGTGCTGATAAGAGCTTGGCCACAATGATTGTGGCCACTAAGAGCAGACCCACATTGTATAATTTGTTCACCTCCTCCATTGTTAACCACAGTTTTGATGAACTGAAAAGGCAAAAGAGCAATGATTCAATTCCATACTTTCTAATTAACATGCAACAAATCAGGCACAGTTCAGATCTAGAGACCAAACATCCAAAATTTGCAATTCAAGAGCAATGATTCAATTTCATGAAAGTTTATGGTATTAAGCATCATAAAACAGGTTCATCTCAGTTTGGCAGCTCAGAAAAAGTGGGAAACAATCAAAAACAGATTCAAAGTTCGAATCTTGAGTATAGAACATCAAAATCAACACTAATCCAGAACAGTAGACTAGCTAGATTAAGTGGGTAATCCAACAAAATTTAAAAAAAAATGAAACCCAACTTAGAGAAATCAATCAATGCGAAGAAAACCTCGAGCTGAACGGCAATGGAGGTCGAATCAGAAGAGAACAAGCACTGACCGATCGAGACCAAGCTAGGAATTAAGATTAGGCGTCAAGCGAGTGATAGAACATGGAGAGATAAGGGTTCTGGATCAGGAACCGAGTATACTACTCTGAGTGTGTCACTCTTGACTATTTACATTTGACCATCCTTGTACTATTATTAATTTATGATTTCACCCCTCTAATTTGAGAATCTATATTTGAACACTAATGCAAGTGTGTCACTCTTGACTATTTATATTGGTCAGATTTTGTGATTTGGATCTTTATTCGATATTTGTTTCATTTAAAACTAAAGAAAAAAACTAAATGTTAATATAGTCTGATCCGTACATAGCATTTCTGTTCCCCGAAATATACTCGGAGTAGATTTAAAACTATTTTTTTTATTAGTTGAAACATGATTAATTTAATAATTTCTTGTATATCGAATAAAGGACATGATAGCCATTTCAAACTTGATCTGATCGATGATTTTTATTTCTTACCCTAACCCTACTCTATCATCGAGATATCCCAATCCCGACTTTTTCAGATATCGGGTATATGTCACATTCGAGTCGTTTTGTTTGTGTGAATTTTGAATTAGGGTTTCCTTGTCTAATTCTATCATAGTTGAGGGGCGATTCTGCAATTTCAGAAACCAACTAGATTGGAGAGTTCAACTATTGTGTAGTTGAAGGGCTATTCTGCAATTTAACAAACATTACAGGTGGAGCGCTCATTGGAATGGATCGGGAAGAAACGGTGGGTGACATGGTTTAGATGGTATTGTAGTTGACGTGGCGTCATACTATTGGCTGACGGACTTGAAAATCCTGACTAATTTGTGTGTGAGCTGTCAGGGTCAAAAAAGGAAACGACAAAAATAGTAAGACTTCGATATCTGATCCTTGACATCGGGTTGGTTATGCAGAGCTGGATCTTTGTCAAGTGGGCCTTATCGGGCCCATTTGCCAGAGCAAATCTGAATCAATATTTCAATTACATACATTTCATGTCTTCCAAATTAGTAAAAAATAAATAAAAAATATAAGATGGTTTTACATTTCAAAAATAAAGTTTAAGATTGTTTTTTTTATCAGTAATAATTGTTAGAATAAAAAAAATGATTTTATATTTGAAAAAAAAGTATATTGTAAGATAATTTTTCGATCTTATCGGTATAGCGGTTACCGTAAGAGTTGCGAAAAATATATACCGCTTAGCAGAGCTTGGGTTCGATCCAAGAACCCTATGTAAACATTTTTTCCTAGGATAATGACATGTTTTCAAAATTTTATTGATCGCAATAACCCAAGTTTTTTTTTTCCATCTTTAGTTTGCTGTAGTTCTTCAGTTTTTATTTCGATTTAATTTGATTAGAAAAACTAAAACAGGTAGTTAACTAGATAACTAATGTGTTAAACAATTTTGATTGAGGTAAACTCAAATTTGATTTAGAAATAATTATTTACATGTTGATTTTGACATGTAAATATTAAGTTTGTTGTGTGCATGTTTTTAAATGCGAACCATGACCTCATAATATAAACATCCAAGAACTTAATCAACAACAAAAAAATAATAGACTGATATCAATGTGATCAATTGGTGATTTTAATGTGAAATTAGAACAAATACAAGGTTTGTAATTTTTAACCAAAGTAGATTAGGAAGCTCAAGGTACTTGTAAGAATAGTTGATGATGTTGGATTGATTGCATGATTGAGTCTCATGCATACTTAATAACTCATCTATATTTTCGTTCTCAATCACTAACACAATTGACACAAGAAATTTTCCACAATGAAACTAATAATTATTTGGAAAATGAAAGATAGAAACTAACATGAATGATACAACACATCACATCACTCCATTGCCATTAGAGTGATAAAAAGCTTCTTTAATCACACCCATCTCCACTAAATTGGGAGCACTTGAATCATGTTCATCACCATCACCAACCTTCTTCATGCTCATCTTCTTACCAATCTTCTTCATGCTCCTCATCTTCTTACCAATCTTCTTCATGTTCTTCTTCTCAAAGCAATAAACAGGAGCTTGCCACTTTGCATCTTCAAGAACTGCTCCAACTTCAAATGTCATCACATGTGCTTCTCTTCCTGTAGGAAATAAGATAGTATAACAATGTTTAAGGGTAGGAGAAACTTATCGAGAAATTCAAGCTATAGCGTGGTATAATCAACCTATTGACTTGCAAGCAATTTTTTTAGTAAGCCTTAATTACCGATTTCTCTCGGGTTAACACAGATGCTAGCTCTATTCGTGCCCACTCACGAACACGAACAGAGCCCTGGAACTTGGAGAACAATACTCAGGAACAAGAGAACCCAAAAGACAATGTTTAGAAGAGCACAAGAAGGATCATTAATTCCTAAACAAAATCGCATTTGAGTCTCCTAAACCAAAAGGATCATTAATTCCAACACTTCTTGCATTTACATTCAAACCTATCAATATCCATTCTTCCCAATTCAGACCCAAATGAACAATGCACTTGAGTCTGTTACCAATTCCTAATGTAATAATCTCTTATTCCCCAAAATGGGTTGATTGAGATTAAAATTTCTCCATTCTCTAATCTAGTTCATCACTTATCACCAGAAATGGGAATCAGCACCACGAAATTGACATTGCAATTGGCCATAAACAATTGAATTAGCAAAACTGGAGCAAGTAAAGAATCAATTACCAGTATAAAATCGCCAGTGAACAGGTCTCTTGGTGACAACATCTTCATAATACACAATAAAATCAACCTTCTGCCAGACATTACAGAGGAACCCATCAACGCTCCTTTGACCCAAATACTCGGCTCCGTCGAGCCAATTCGGCCGGAGAATCCCAACCTCCAGTTTCGCGGTGCTGCACTCTTTGTCGGAATCGAGAGTGTAGAAGAAGGAAGTTCCGTTGTTCCACTCCAGGTCGTACTTGAGCTTCCCGAGCTGCTTCTGTATGATGTTGAAGTTCCGGCCGTTGGGCCAGTCGTACCAGAGATCGATCACCTCCAACTTGCCGGTGTAGTTCATGAGCAGGATCGAGTGGAATTGTTCTGGCCATGGGGTCGGCGTCGGATCGGAAGACGATGAATTCGCCGGCGAGAGGTGGAGGAGAGTGAGGGTTGTTGTGAAGAGGATGAGAATTGGTACGGCCGAAGAAGACGCCATAGTTGGTTACGTGGTGCGAGTGCGAAACACGAGCACAGTAGATTGGAATTAGATAGATATTTTACGATCTCGAAGCCGAGACGAAGACACGTGGCGTATGATGCTAGAAGATTCTGTTTCGGGCCTCCGTATTTTAATGGGCCGGTGAAAACATATGGGCAGGAGTGCATTAATGGGCTTTAATTTGGGCCTTTGTGCTCAAATATGTCATGTTGGGTAGCCCTAGAGTGGCTTCGTGGACAGCTTAAAACGAAGGGCCGAGATATGAAATATCTAGTAAAATCAACGGCTCAGATTTCAAGAGAATCCATTTATATTCATCGTTTAGATTCTTGAATCGCTTTCTGCAGACTTGAGATCGGAGGTTCGTTACTCTTGCCGCCGGCGACAAGAGTTCCTAGGGTGTTCGATTTCTGAAGCTACCTCGATTCAAGATGGTAAGTTTCGGAGCTTCTCTCCGATTCAACGATGGTTTTTTTTTTTCATTTCTATGATTGCTTATGTCACTTTTGTGCTTTTGTTTTGATTTCAGGTTCTTTCGAACGATGTTGATTTGCTCAACCCTCCGGCGGAGCTTGAGAAGAGGAAGCACAAGCTCAAGCGCCTGGTTCAGTCCCCGAATTCGTTTTTCATGGTATATAATCGTCTTCGCTGCTCGTAGTCATGCTGTTTGTAATTTGATTTTCTGGTTGGAGTTTGGAGATGAATTACTGAATCTTGTGTTTTTTTTTCTGGGTTTTGCTTTGTAGGATGTGAAATGCCAAGGTTGCTTCAACATGTAAGTACCTGTATCCCTTCTTTTTTTTTTTGCATAATTTGTTTATTACTGAATTGGAAATGTAGCTCCATCTCCATGTTAATATGTTTTGTGGTCATTTTCATTAGAGTTGCCCTAAGTAGTATGATTTTAGTTGTTTTGAATGTTAATTACTTCAACATGTTAATATGTTTCTGGTTTGGAGTTTTACATTGATTTCCGTGTGCAATTGTTCGTATGCCATTTGATTCTCAGTGTGTTCCAAATTTGTTAAGAGTCGGGAACGTAAGAGTTGAAGTTGTAGAACTAGCTGTTGTGACCAAACTGTGTATAATGAAAATCTCAGGCAAGTGCCTGTCTCAACAAAACAAATAATGAAATTACGAAAGTAGAATCTAAAATCAGTAGAACAGAATTGGATAGCAAAAAAATGGGTGTATGAAGGTTCAAACCCATTAAATAAATTCATGTTTTTGGGTTTATCAACAACCTCGTTACTTTTCGTGGTTGTTGCTAATGGCATCGTTTTGCTCTAAATCTGGTAAAGAAATTGGTGTTTTAAAATTCACCTTGCATGACCAAGTAAACCTGAAATTACATGAAACAATCCATTCTAAGAGGCTGTTAATTCTACTAAATTTCTTATAAAAAGTTACCTTCATCTGGAGCTATTAAGAATATAAAATTCCTAATTTTTACCTATCAAAGGTCAAAATTGCACAAGTTAGTTTCTAAATGAATTGGTTTGCTTCCATACTTGGTTCTAAATCCTTCTATGTATTCAACTCCATGAGCTGCAAAGACACTAAACTATACCAAATGCACATCATTAGCTACCCAGCGTTGTGATTTCAATGTTTAAATAATAGTCGTTTTAAACTCAAATGAAATCGACTTGAGTTCAAATATATTATTTATAATGCAATGTGTTGATGATATGTGCAAGTGATCAACCTTGTTCTTTGATGATTTGTTTCTTTTTTGTGAATGGAAACTTACTAAGAACTGTAACAAAATGCAGAACCACGGTGTTCAGTCACTCTCAAACTGTTGTGGTATGTGGGAACTGCCAGACGGTCCTGTGCCAACCAACTGGTGGACGTGCCAGACTCACCGAAGGGTGCTCTTTCAGGAGAAAGGGTGACTAAGTTTTAAATACACAATGTACTTTGTTGGTAAATGCTAGTAAAGTCAGTTTGTGGTTTTAGTTCTAAAAAGAGATACGATGGGGTTCGTCTTATGATTTAATTATGTAATCTTGGTACAACTTAGATTTGCTTAACTCTACCGCTCTTCAATGAAATGAAACTATTTTTTGTTTGGTACTATTTTGAAAGAATAGTAGTTATCTGAACCTCAAAATCTCATTTCACCTCCCAATATTATGTATAAATACATGTGATGAATAAATGGGTTGAGATGATGCTAGTGTTTCAAATTTAATGTTGGTTTCATTAACATGTAATAGTCAGTGAAGTATTTGGAGATTTTAATGAATGTTTAGTGATAAAATGTTGTATTTTAGGGTTTTCTTCTGTTAATTTGAAAGTGGATTCAGTTTTTAGCATGGCATAAGAATTGTTTTAGACATTTATAACACTAATTATTCCAATTTTCATGAGTGCTCATTTCACTATAGCTTGTACACTAAGAAGAGTACTAGGTCTTGATAATCCGTCAACTTAAAATTTTGTGTTACATAAAACATTGGGATAACTATATAAATCAACGGTGAATTTAACTCTGATTTGTAAAAACTAACGGTGAACTATTAGGTCTATAAAAAACACCGTTCATGTATTGTAAATGTTTGTAAACTGATCAACACCGCTAGTTTTTTTTATAAACGACCATTCTACCCCTCTTCAGATTTAAAAGTGAGAATTTTTTCCACGATGAAGTACTCGTTCAAACACGATAACCAGCAAGTACATACATATAGAAATGACAAACACTAATTGTGTTTTTGAACATTAATCAACATGGAAGCAGGTAGTCCAAGGATTAAACAATCATATCAGAAGGCAAAACTTGTCTCTTTGTACGGATCTATCCTCTTGTCATTCTCTTCTCTGTCCTTTTTGATCTGTCTCTTTGCTCTTCACATTGTCAACTAACACTAAACCGCCCCAACGAATCTACGATCTCTTTCTCATCTTCTGTCAAACCTTAAAATAAGGATTAGCGTTAAAAGTCGAGTCTCACAACAGATAAACGTGGACCCGTTCAACGCTTGATAATCATTTTAGGCACTCTGACTTGTTAGTTTGAAGTTTTAAGTGGATCTGGTTTGAATATATGAGATCAGAAAAACATGGTGATCTTTTTTCAACCTAGGCTCTTCCAAATATGGATCATATCAATCTGACTAGGTCAAGCTATGACAATTGTAATGGTATTTTTTTTCCAGCAATTTGGGCTTGTAAGTAGTTAGGCTTGCTACTTCACCAAGAACATAGGACAAGAAGACACAACTCAACTATGATGTCTGTTTCCAAACCATGTTGCTGTCAAGGAATTCTTATATCAGTATTAAACACCAATTATATGACATTAATCTTCGATTGAGGTTGGTATGAACTATGAAGTCTCTTCTTCTCCTTGTCTCCTACCCCAAATCTCCATCACTCCATTCCCATATATAATAGCTTCAGCTGTGGCTGGTCTCAACCCAACACAACATTGAAACCAAAACCTTGTCAAAAAAATGTCAACAACCTTTGTTCAAGACTTCGAAGACAACGAGCAATTGGAGAGCACCATTGTTTCACTCTCTTCCATTGGAAGCCCATCTGAAAACGGTGGAGATCATAGCTCTAATCCTACCATCACAACGAAGAAGAAGAGGAATCTCCCAGGTAAACGTAAACACATACTGTCGTTTTTCTTGTCCTAACGTTTTAACGCAATCAATGATCTAATACTTATTATACGTGCAGACCCAGAAGCTGAGGTTGTGGCACTATCTCCTAGGACACTAATGGCGACGAATAGGTACATATGTGAAGTGTGCCACAAGGGGTTTCAGAGAGACCAGAACCTCCAGCTCCACAGGAGAGGACACAACTTGCCATGGAAGCTGAAGCAGAGACCCACCACTGAGGTCAAGAAAAGAGTCTACATCTGCCCTGAGCAGAGCTGTGTCCACCATGACCCGAGCCGGGCTCTAGGGGACTTGACAGGCATAAAGAAGCACTTCTGCAGAAAACATGGAGAAAAGAAATGGAAATGCGAGAAATGCTCGAAACGTTACGCAGTCCAATCTGACTGGAAGGCGCACGCAAAGATCTGCGGGACCAGAGAGTACCGTTGTGACTGTGGCACGATTTTCTCCAGGTAGAAAAATCGTTTCCACAGTTCGTTTCACAGTAAGTATCAGGTCACTGGTTCTGATCCTAAATTATGTACTTTTTGCAGGAAAGACAGCTTCGTGACGCACCGGGCGTTCTGTGACGCTCTGGCGGAGGAAAGCTACAAGGTGAGCCAGAACCTCGCACAAGGGATGTTCAGTTCTTCCATGGCAAGTTGCAATTTCAGCACGAACATGGACACGATGATGAACCTATCGATTTCTAACGATCATCAGCATATGGATAGTACCATGATGCCAATTTTCAATCCAAGAATGCATCCAACGAGCTTCAACTCTGCCATGCCAATGGGCTCGAGTTTCACTTCTGCAACAGCTTTGTTGCAGAAAGCTGCAGAAATGGGAGCCAAGATCAGTGACAACTCGATCACTCCTATACTGCTAAAAGGGTTTTCTGGGTACTCATCCAGCAACATGAACATGAACACAACAGGTCCTGTTGAGCCAGTTTCTGCAACATTTCACAGAAACTTCAACAATGTCGGTCTAGGAGGGTATTACAATGAAGACACTACAAGTCTATCAGAAGAAGTTGTGCTAGTAGGAGGAAGAGAGAAGACTACGGTTGACTTTTTAGGAGTGGAGCCAGCTGAGCATTCGAGTATCGGGAAGAAGAGAAGTTTCGATGGGAACATTATAGGGTTGGGATACTCGAATCAGCACCAGACCCTTCATAACATGTGGTAGACTGATCCTAGTTCTCAAGGCCTAGTTATGTTTCTGGTTATCTGAAAGTTATGATCATAGATAGACAATAAAAGTTTAAAACTCTTACACTCACCTTTGTGCACGATCCTTGTTAATTCAGCAAAACTAATGGGTAATTCTGCAGAAAAGACATTAACAAACAAGTCCGAATCAGCAATACAAGTTTCAATGCTATAACTGCAAAATGACCCAAGTTCTTGATGAAGGTGCTTCTCGAGAAATATGAAGAAATTGCAGTATCAGCAAAGAACAGAACCTGGAAAGCTGATATAAGGTGCTGAGAAATATCAGACAAAGTTGGATTTCTTATGCCAATCTTCTCATTCATGCATGCTTTTAAAGAACTTCATCTTTGAGATTCAAGAAACGATAAGAGCTATAGTTATTTTCTGGATGAATAAATGCAGATAGACTTGCCAATTCGGAAAAAGATCAGCATAAAAAGGAACAAAATCTTAAGACAGTTGACTTTCTCCTGTCCCATTGCATTAGTTCAAGAGCCAATGTTTGATTTAGTGGATATATGATTTTCCATCCCCTATATATAAACTCATTCGAGGCTCGTAGCTTACTATATCATGACTTTGAAGGGCAAAATTGTCATTTGTACTTATGTGACACGATCTATACATGTAATCATCTGTCATTTTTATCTATATATAGTCATGTGTTTGTGGACAATTCATTACCGTAGTCATCTGCAACTAACCCAACAATCTAACTAGAGCTGTAAATCAAGAGGATCTCCAAAGAAAACAAGTATTCATAGCACACAACACTCACTCTAATTATCCACAGAAGCGGTTTGATGTACATATACCTCATCAAATCACAAGCAAGCAAGATCAAACTCTAATGGCAGAAAATTCTACTACCAGTTGATGTACATGTACCTCAAAAACTGGAGCCTCCTTCAATCTTCTCCCTCTCCGGTAGCCCATGTTCCATGCCAAACTCAGTAGCCAACATCCGAATATCAGGTGTCCCATCCCAGCTGGGTTTGGAGTCCCATCTCAAGATTCCTGGCATCGTCTCACATCTCTCCAAAGCACCGATACTATCAATCTGGCTGTGTATTTCATCAAAATCCTCAGCGGCAACGGCTTGGCGCTTCCCCATCTCAAGGTCAATGCTCCTCCTCATTGGGAACTCCGGGCTCATGGCATGACCTCGTGACATTGAGGTAGTGAACACAGAAGAGTCTGGCTTGACCTTTTCTCTTAACTTGTTCTTGGAATGGGGGATCTTAGAGAAGAAGACACCTCCAACGTTCCGGATACACCCACGATTGTATGGATTCCTCCTTCTGTCGTATCGGTAGCGGAAGTTCTCATATGTTGTCTGAACAAAGAAAAGGAATTTAAAAAACAAAGCAAGAAAGGATCATTGTAAAAAAGTACCCTGAGAATTTCTTCCCTTTTTGTACCCCATACAAAGAGGAAGAAAATTGAAGGAAATGAAAATTCTGGATTTTTGTTTTTTATTTGCAAAAATATAAAGGTAAAATCGAAAATTTGAATCATATTGATACAAAGTGCTATAAAAAGACAATTCCAGAATACTTTTTTGCCATTATCAAAGAAGAGGGTTATGATTTGCAAAAGGTAAATACCTCAAGTTTTTTTTTTTTTTGCAATTATCCCAAGCAAGAATCCTAAACAAATGCAGTAAAGAAAAATGAAATGAAATGAGATGTGAACCTGGTTGGTGATGATTAGATATAGATGAAAGGCCGTGAGACCTCCGACAAACCAAGAGGCAACAAATGTGTAGAGTATTAGAATTCCCGAAACTGGGGACCTTGTGAAGGCCCTCCAGAGACTACAATTGTTCACATTTGCTACGTTCTTTATGTTCACCCAGCAGAAAGCAAAGACATATAGGCATAGCATCGTCAAAGAAGAAATGAACATGAAAAAGAACCGGTAATTTCTCTGCATAGGAAGCATTTTACCATGTTAGGTAAAAGAATGATAAAAAGACATCTTACAAATTACAGCAGGAAAAGCTATCTGTTTCAATTTGATTTTGAGAGTTAAAATTACATGTAAATTCGGAGAGTGGGACAGTAAGAGCTGATAAACTGGTAATAAGCCACAACAAATAAAGAGCCTTTTTCATCACAAGAAGAATGCTATGTTCATAGCATTTACCCCTCAGAAAATTAAATTCCAAATAAAAACTTCAAGAGTTAATTGCAGATAGCTATTGCCTACTATACGTCTTTTGTATATAAGTACCAAAAGCGTTATTTACAGTAATCTAAACTTTCAAAAAATTACAGATAGCTCTTTTTTACCAAAATGACGAAAATGCCCTTGACCCTAATCTAACAAAATACCATTTTTTTTTTCCGTCTTTTCAATAGTTGTCTTTTAAGGAGTCGTTTTACATCTACTTAACCATTTTCTATATCTAATCAAAATGTTTTTCTGCAACAATGGTGATCAAAAAGAGCTATCTGCAATTTTTTGAAAGTTAAAAAAGCTGGATGCAAAATTTTAAAGTTGGGATGGTAATGTGCCATAGACATATAATACTCACTAGCTATCTGTAATAAATAAACCCAAAGTTTTAATACCATAAATGAAACAAAGCACAGTTAAAACCACTGACCGTACCTTTCCAATGCACTGTCCGACCCAAGGACAATGGTGATCAAAGCGCTCTACACAGTTATTGCAAATAGAGCAATGTGAGCACCGTGGTGGGCGATATAGCATGCATGTTTGGCAGTACTTGACCCTGACCGTAATCCCATTCACAAGAACATCTTTTGTGGGCGGTACATTGTGGTTGCCACCATGCATTCCTGGCCATTCTGAAGAGACGGTAGATTCAGCACAATCAACATCTGTTTCAGGAGGATGTGAATGGCGAGGAATAATCCCCGGATCCCTTGCAGATGTGAGCAAGAGAAGAACAATAACCTGATCATCGAGTTGTTAATGAACATCATAATCGGCAATAGTTTTCACATTTTTACTCAGCATATGTGAGAATGTGCAGAAGCCACTATAATTTTATCTTCTTTTTTTTTCCTCTCAATAATTTGGTTGTGTGAAGACACGAATCAATGCATTTTTATGGAATAAGCTAAGTTTCTAATGCCAAAGAGAAACAAAGCGCTAAAGTAAGAGGAACTCACATATATGGTGAAGACAATGCATATGAGTAAGATAAGACGGCCCAGCTGTGGGAATTCAAGGATGAGGCTTTGAGAGTCAAAAGCACAGAACATAATTACTGGAATCACAATCAGAGAAACTGTAAGAAGTATTGACCTCGCGTCCGGACCAAATATAAGTCTTCCTCCCAAAAAAAATCTCTGCAACCGATTCAGAAGAAAGTTTATAAAATAACCAAACAATATACCCCAGTAATTTAATCACAATCATTTCATTTCTCGAGCCACAAGAATGTGAAATTCGAACAGGATAAGTCATTACATGCTTCCCATTCAAGAAGATCCTTCACTTACCACATTTAAACCTATGAATTATTGATGTACCATTTATACATCATCAAAACATTGAGCAGCAGAAACTGGAATTTCACAAGCTGGTACCAGACAATCCAAGGAAGTTGTTCTCTAATGGAGCATTTATGAAGATCTAGGAAACAATCAATGACCAGCAACCAACATCTTGGAATTTGAATTAGCTCAAATTAAAAGCAGATTAGCATATTGTTTTCAATTAGACTAGATTCTAATGAAATAAACCAAATTAACACCATTAAATTACAATTCTGATGATCTTGGCTTGCAATCCTGTTCAGTAATGAGATTAAAAACACCAAATACAAACAAAATCATGAAGAAACAAACCAACAGAGAGAGCATCATACATTGTTTCCTTTCCAAACTTGATAAACCCGGAGATTAGAAAGGTTGGGATCAATGGTTCTGCGATCAGAACCAGAGAGCTGAGAGGCTCCAGGACCTTTGTACATCCCCTGCATCCTAACCAACGGTCAGAATCACAGCACCACCGAGCCCCGCCGTACACCGCCGCGATCTACCTCCGCCGAGAATTTACCCAAATCTCCCGACGCAACCCTACCTTCTCCAACCCCGCAAATCAAAATCAAACAACCCCCTCACCTACAGAAAGAAGATTAGAGCCCAAACGATCGAAACAGAACAATGTAGAAGCAGGTGATCTGAGAAAAAAAGAGATTCACCTGGAGAAATGAGGGAGACGCCGACGGCTGCGGCGGAGCGGAGATCTGGGGAGATTAGAGCCGGGACCGGTGAAGCTCCGGCGGAGGGTGACGGCGTCGGCGGCGGCGTGGAAGGAGAGAGCTCAGGGGGAGACTAATGGAGGCGAGAGACGAGAAAGGGTTAGTGAGAGAGAGGAGAGAGAAGGTGTCCCAGTTTGGATCGCCGATTTTGACGGAGAAAACGCTCAATGCATAGCTCTGTATAGACGAGTTGGATCGCCGATTATCTTTTTTGCTCTGCTCACAACTATATTATGATGATACAAAACAGTCAACGACAACATACAAACATTACTTTCCTTTATTTCTTTATTATATTATATCATATTACATTAAAGTTTTTTTTAATTTCCAGCCATAATTAAAAACTCCTTTATTCAAAAAATAAATAAAACTCTTGAAAATGTCTTTTTTTTCCCTCAAGGTTTCGTATGAGCCTATACTATACATTCGTTTATTCGATTGTTAATTTAATCATAAACATTAATCAAAATGATTTTAGAATATGTGTCACAACATCACACGTGTGATGATTGATAATGAACGATGTTAGCTTACCGAATCTTCTATTAATAATAGTTGATAAATCTAAAGGTTTAAGTGGTCGTAATAATTTATCGTCGATTACCTATCAATCGACTTAGATTCAACAAACAATAGACAACACAATTGTTGATTATTATGCTTGTTCTACCAGTGATAACAAAGTAGATACAAGATAAGTATGTTTTTCAAATTCGACTTTATTTTTGTTGGGAGGTTTAGGTTCTTTTTTTTTACTCATCATGATCAGATATAAGAAACATTATTTATTAAAAATAATTTAATTGATAAAACAAATTATTATTTTATAAATAATCAAATATGTTACTCCGACACACTCTTCAAAATATATCCAATAAGTACTTTTTAATTTATTAGATATAATTATCTCGAGCTTGACAAGATTATGATCTCAACTGAAAATCTTAAACCTCAAGTACCACATTATTTTGGAAATTAAAAAATAATAATAAGATAAATCTCAATAAATAAGTTTAGAGAAATGGTCAAAAGGAAAAGGAAAAGAAAGGTGGGCCCAAGATGAAGTCAAAAGTAATTCCACTGACAGGGATGCATGTCGCAACTCCCAACGTGCGTGTGGAGCTGTACTCAGCGAATCTTTGCTTCTTTGAGTTTGACCCGACCACACTATCCTGATAAAACCCGACCCGAAAGACCAAATCAAAATGTTGTGGATATATTAATTTTGATTTTCAAGATTGAGGACCAAATTATAGGATTTCCAAGAATGAGGACCAAATCAAAATAAACATAATATTTTATGATCAAGTTAAAACTTAAATTTAATATCGGTCAGATCATTTTGTCATATTAATTTGGAACTATTTTTTTTTTTTTTAAAAAAAGAATCTATTCAAGGATTGTATTGAAATAAAAGTATTACATACTAAATCCACAAGGGAACAACATCCCTTGATTTATGGGATTTTATTTATGTTATAATATAAAAAAAAAGTATAGCAAGTTGTTTTAAATCAAGTTAACTCTTTGATATTTCATATAAAACATATTTTTTTTCAAAATCGATTTCATTAGACAGAAACACCGTCGCAAACAGAAGGAAATCGAGTTCTAGTAGATAAATCCAGTCAAAATTGATCGCTGCCAATTCTCACGCTGTCTAAACGCTTACAATTCAAACGCTACAGCCAAATACTGATATATGATCTACATAAAAATTAAACTAAATATCGACTATCAAAAACCATACATAGATGAAACGACTTAAAATACATTAGATGTACACTTAAGCCAGACTAAGTCCAAGTTTAGCACAAAGAAACCATACTAAGTCTGACATCTGATTGACTAACCAAAAAAAACATAGCAAGACTGCATTAGGACAAAACACCGCATCCAAAACATAATTTCATATAAAATATTTGTTCCTGTTTAAAATTTTAAAGTTTACAAAATATATGAAATACTAGTGTTTCTTCTATTTCAAGTATATGATTATGTTCATAACTTAATTGAGTTGATTTCATTCTATTTTATTTTTTTGTATTTCATATACTCTCACTTGCTATGTTTTTTAAAAAAAGATTTTCGTATATATTATATATCAGGAAGAGACATATATGATTACTTTTAAAACGACCAAGACAGTAATCTTCACAAATCTAGACGTGGTAGGAACAAAATTTCTGCAACCCGCTGTTTTAAACCAGACTAAATCTAACAACGAGGACCTAATAAGGTGCAATAGATGCGCATCTAATCTAGCCGAAGCTG
>JAYMSW010000438.1:0-22784 GCA_036897725.1 Erodium texanum | reverse complement strand
GGTCTTTCCACCCGGCCTCCAATCTATTTTGATCTTGGATCTTTAATACAAATTCCATCTTTATGTTTTTTTAAAAAAAACTATATGATTTTGTTCAAGGCGAGTAATATTTTTTCAAGTCCATCCATAACAAAATTAGGTTGAATTTGATTCAAATAAATTCAATATTTTATATGAATTCGTTGAATTTAAACTTGAGATTAAACTCGTTTAATGTACAACCTAAACTTGAACTTGATTATATAAGTTTTTTCAAACTCAAACTAAATATTTTGGTAACCAAATCAAATTCGGATAAATAGAGGCTCAACTATGCTTGTCTAACCCCTAGTTACATTCGAACCCTGGTTAAATATATTAATATTTGTATGAATGGTACTTGAGTTACCAGTTGGCTTCTGATATAGCTAACACATCAGGGAAGGGTAATTTGGGAAGACAAATCTAACAAAATGAACAGGGCCACTTTTTGAAGTTACATCCTAAGGGTAAATTTGGAATTCGGCACCGAAGACAGGAGTAGATCCGGATCCGTGGAATGGAATATTCTCCGTTGGTCTTTCAGTTTCAACCTTAAAATCATCAACACTTCACTTCATCTTCTTGTCCGAAATTGGCGGGTCGGTTGGTTCGTTTGTCTGAAATAGACAAGGAATTGCTGTTGTAGCTCAACCTCCAATTCATCTCTATTTGGTTCACATTCTCGTGTTAGATCCGTATATTCATCATCTTACTCACACTCACTACTACTGATTCAGACAATGACGTCACCTTAATGATACGATTTGTACTTCTAATTTTTATAATTTTGAGACCGAGCAGGTCTTACTTTTACGATGGAGTGGAAACATGTCTGGACATCAGATTGCGTATTCATGATTTGCGAGAATAAAATAATATATCATTGTTATTGTTCCTATCTTTCTGTTAAACAGACACTCAGTCTTGACTCGAGAATCAAATAAACTAATGATAAGTAACATATAAAAATAAAATAAATATTTTTAAAGACTATATGTCCAGAACTCATAAGCAATATTTTTTTTCCATTACAAAGATATTTTTATTTTAATATAATTAATATGTGTCATATATACTTATCAATTAGTTAGTTGTTAAGAAAGTTATTTCTTTTAACCACACGTGATCAAATCCAAGTAACATACTAATACTACTATTTTAGATGTTTATGTTATTTTCAGTTATTTGTCTGAGATGTTATTTAGTCTGATCTGATTAACTGTTAAGCGATACACAAACTATACTCATTCAATATGACCGTAAAAATTGTTATGATTAATAGTTTTGAAACCACCAGAAACTCATTTACAATAACATTTAGAAGCTTATGTCATATATTTAGACTCTTTCGCAATAATACTATAATCTTTTAACATTAAAACATGAAACGAGTGATATTTACAAATTGCCTCCACCGGAGTTCAACCATCCAAAAATCCTAATACTACCGTTCTAAAAAATTCGTATTATAACATAAGTTTACACCGGAGTATATAACATATAATATACGTGCAAGTTTTCGAAAAATTAAGTAAATAACGATAAGAACTAGTGGTCTTGTATTATATAATACTATGAGAAATTTTTGTCTATCTCTTTTATTTCTCGGTCATTTTTTCACTCGAGATTAACTCAAAGTACACGATTATTTTGAGGAGTCCCAGTTTTGTTCTGTAGATATATGGATTAAACTAATCCTCAAAAAATAAATCCCAAAAAGGTAAAGCTCCTTGTTCTTGTTCTTGTTCTGTAAAATCCTAATAGGACTGCAACATAAAATAGATTATCAGATGACCACAAATTGATGCTTCTCAATACACGCCGCAGATTATTATAGTGCAAGCACCCACTAATTAAAGCGTTTATACATATAACCTCCCAATAAAAACATAGTTTCGTTGTCAATATTATTAAAATTCATTATGATCGCAAGACCCGATTGTATAAATGAAGAATTCAGATATTTTTTCAACAAAATTCACTAAAAGCGTTACAAGATATTTTTTTCCCGATTATACTCAAGTTTTTAAAAAGCTATACGGTCCATACACGTGGATAACACATCCTGTACATATTTTTGCACATGTATATTGTGTTTTGATGATCCTTGTATGTTTGTGTAGATGGTGTTTGCTAATAAATTATGTTGAAGCAAGGAAACGAGAAGGTATATTACGAGGAAGATTCTTCACTAGCATCCATTATTTGAAGATATAAATCTTGTCTGCAAGCATATATACATATAAGTCGATAATGTTACGTAGATACGCATAAAATAATTAAAAGTGATCTTCATATGAGTATTATGCATTGCTATCCTTTGGTAAGCATATATTAATTATAATCGTGATAATAATATTAAAAAAAATTAAGCATCAATTAAAAAACTAATGGCGGACTGATCCGCATTGGTAATCAGTTTAATAAGTATCTCGTATAAGTTCTGCAATTTGCCAAACAGTGAACATTTTAAAGAAAGTGTGTTTGGGTTCATACGACTTTCTTTTTTGTGCGGCTCTTGAAAGCAACGAAGAGCTATGAGAATATATTCCATAATATACTTTCATGTGTGTTGATTTATTATAATTCTTTGATTAATTATAGTATCTACATAGTATAAAGTAAATGTTCTTTAGTTCCAACTTGCAAAATTTTGAACAACGGAGGTGGATTGAAACAAATATATTAGAGCAACGCCGGTGGCGTGCCGTAGTTCCGAGGTGGGGCTCGCTATGTCGGATGTTGTAGATTTGCGGCGGTATTGACGTTGACATAAAACAAGAATAACGACTGTCGTGTTATGAATAAAAAAAAATATTTTTTAAGTTAGATATTATTAAACAAAAAAAATGATGTCACCCGCCAACACTGGCCCATCGTCAACTGATAGCTGACACGGCGCAATCCCATTGGTAGAAGCTACTCGGCTTCGTTGGCTAGCCGCGGTGACATTTCTGGCTCCGCTGCTGGCCCGGCAGCGGAACTGACTGCGACTACGCTAGAGCCAACAACGGAACTAACAAGCTAACGCCGGCCAAGGCTAACACCGGTATAAACCACCCGTTAGCCTCGCTTTCAAACATAAGGTGGGCTTCAACTTAGGCCAGTACGTGTATGTATTTTCTGTTGTTGTTGTTGATGGAAGTACTTGTATGTATTTGGAACGTTAAGTAAAATCAAGTACATGTGATTTTTAATTCATCATTGTTGATTACAAACATGTATTATCATCTCGAACTTTTTTAAGATGCAACGGATTATTTGCTTTAAAAAAATGTTATGTCGGTCATAAATTTCTACTAGCCAAACATTGTCGACTATAAAATACAGAATCAGATGTGGGTTTTTTTGTATTATTATTATTACTGTAAACTTTAGAGTTTGTAGCTCACATTTTATTTATCAACAGTATATTAGAAAGAAGAAGAAGAAAAAACTAAAAAAGTGGGCATGGGTCTAATTGGGCTTGCTTGTCAGTGGGCCTGTTTCAGGCCCAAGTTACAAAATGTTCCATAGACAAACATTAGCCCATGGGTTACCCAAATATAGCTATATCATCTCATGGTGGTACTTCAACAAATTGCCTATGCTGGAAGAGTCAAAAGTAGGCAAGCTCAAAGTCATAGGTAATAAGACTTTGGTCTGAATTAGTACTTCAACAATTGACCCATAGGCTTCCATTATTGGTTAGTCAAAAGGTAAATAGATAAATTACCATACCTACCCTAAAATATCATAGGCCATAATAAGAGAAAGCCCCCAAAATTACATTAAAAATGAAGTCTACAAGTGACATGGACCATATAGTCATAGAGAGCAAGTAAGGATTGAAATTTTCACATTCCATCTTAATTACAATCAGCTAATATTAGTTATAAAATATATTTAATATATCCCAATTTATTATCAAATTCATTTTGACCCGTTAATATAATTACAATTAAATCGTTTTGTCATGTTTTGGGTAGGAGTCATTGTCATGGAGGACCCCTAAAATTAGGGGCCCTAATGGAAAAGAAATAGGAATGGGGTTGGAGCTTGGAGGGACCATTGGAGTATAGAAAGTTAATTAAACCCAATGGAAAAGTAAACACATTGATGATAAAAACCAACCACTTTCTCCAGCCCATTGGGGTCTTAGAAAAACAAGACTTTCAGTCTTGTCTTTTACGGACAGTTGCCCAAAAAAATCAACTCCTATAGTTGTCGGCCAGGTGTCGTGACCTCCTCAACTGCAACTTCCTGTCCGAATCATTTACATCTATCACGATCTCAATTATCTTTCATATTTTTGATGATATCATACTAAAAATGAACAAAAATAGAAGTTTATTAAACCTAACATAACATAACATAATCTAATCAAATATGGAATGATTGTTAACGTCGACATGATTGCGTTCTTTCATTGTGTGATGATGAGTTTATTAGAAAATAGGCGTGTTGATTAAGACGGTAAATGATTCGTGTTAAAATAAAAAACTTATTTTTATATTTGTTCTCATCAAGTTAATGTATCTTCTAGCTCTAACATGGAGGCAAATAAGTTACTTCTTCATCACACCAACTACACACTTAATCCGTGAAGAAAAAAGAGCATCACACTACGTCTAAACCTAAGTTTTTTTTAACCTCCAACCCTAACCTACTTGAGTTTATATTATAGGAGACACGTATAGATACAAAGAAGTATATATATGTATATATGACTTGGGATTTTGAGGATATTAATGAGATGTAGTTAGGTAGTAGAGACGCTTGTGAAGATTTGTGCGTTGAAATGATCAATATCGATTTGTCGGTGATAATATTGTCAACATTTATTATCTTAGTATTGTTTTTTTAAAAATATTTTTATATTTTTTTCAATCCATGGTCTTGTGATGCCAAATTAAATTTGATAGAGACATTTTTTTAGCATTCAATTGTAGAATTCAAACAAGAAAAATGAAAATGTATATAAGTTTTGTAACAATTAAGTTTGATGAATCATCTTTAATGTCAACATCTTGAAACTTTGGTTTTCTCAATTTACATTTATCAACCCTACAAGTCACGGTCTCGTAACAATAATACTATTGTGTATATTTTGTTAGAAATAATGTCTAAATTTTACGATCAAGTTAAAAAAAAATCATGGAGTGATTTTTATCTTATGTATATGTATGGAATAATTACAGTGTAAATATGATACAAGAATTGTGCAATAATAAAAATAATAACAATACACACAAATCTTGGACTTTAGTATATTAATACCTTCCCGAAAATGGACTATAATTGGAAATACAAAATATTTTCCTTTTTCCACTGTCTATATCCAAGTTTGGAAGTGCTATACAATAATCCATTATTAATGTTTTTGGTGATACACTTGCTAATTATAGATATGGAAATATACTTAAGAATAAAAGTCAGATTAATTTTCCTCCGATCCAAACAAGTACGAAAAAAATAAAAATCAAAGCTTGGAATTTTTTAACACTGGCTTGTTGGACTGGGACAGTTCCTGTTGAGCAGCTCCTCTATCATCTGCAATGCAATGATCTCCTCCTCATCCATTTGGGTCCTCAGCTCCGGCGCCGCCGTGCCCTCCGTCAACGGCGGCGGCGACAGGACGGAGCTCTGAGAACCAGGTTCTTGAAACTTACCCTCCTTACCGATCCTCTTGCCGAATTGCGCGACGGTGACCCAATTCGAGTCCGATCGCTGCCCGGCCCGCTTCTGCCACACCCCGATGTGGGAGCTCTCGGTGTCGAGCCGGAGACACGTCATCGACGGCGACGGGTTCTTGCTGCATTTCCTGAGCTTCTCGTGGAGGATCTCCGACAGAGCTTTCGGGGAGGACGGCGAGTTCGGGTCACCCGCCGGAGTTTGCGGGACCGGGAAGTTGGTCTTCGCGTTCCGGCCGCACATCAGGATTGCCGCCTGATCGTACGCCCTCGCCGCCTCCTCCGCCGTCTCGAACGTCCCTAGCCACACCCTCCTCTTCCTGATGAAGAATCAAAACAGAGTAAGGAAAAAAAACAGAGCAAGGAAAAAAAAACAGAGTTCTCTGTTTTGTGTAATGTGGTGATTTCGGACAAAACAGAGTAAGGAAAAAAACAGAGTACGAGGTTTACAGTAAAGGGTGGCGAATTTCGGACACCCAGGAGCCCCAGTGGCGTTGTCGGACACCTCGGAACTTTCTGGAATGAACCATTGTTTCAGGAATTGCAGAAAAAAGTACAGAGGAGGAGCAGAGGATGTCGAAGACGATGATGAGAGAGTGCAGTTAAGTACGTGGAGTCCAAAGTTGAGGGAACACAACAGTCTATTATAAGAGAGAGAGAGAATAGTCCAGTGTCGGCTAACTAAAAGTTTAGTACCTCGTAATTAAAACCATTACCTAAACCCTTCCAATTAAGACATCAACATTAAATGGCCAGCTTCTCTACTTTTCAACAAAATCAAACATAGTTTCAGCTCTTTCGGTGCGATAATGATTCATGGTTTTGGCTAATCTCGGATAAAAAAAGTTTTGCTTTGGTTCCGGATTTGGAGTGGCATGAAGAGTAGTGTTCTTGACATGTTTTCGTATATGTGTGTTCTGAATTGACATGTTACCGATATGTTTAGTGTTTGTGATTTGGGGTTGTTACTACAAAACCGGTTGGGAACAGTTCATAAGAGTCTTGTCCGTATGTATGAATTAGGTTCAGGACCACAGTGGTTTGTGGCGTTGAGGCTCGGCATGTTGTGGTCTTGAAAACTACACATCGTTTTAATAGTAACCATCTTCATAAATTGAGATTTGGGGATGGTGAAGCCCAAAACATAATGTAAACTCTGTTGCTAATTGTGAAAGCTCTTGCATGGGACAATAATATACAAAGGGTAGGATGGCAATGAAACATGTTCACCACTGAGATATCGTTTCATATATCTGACTTACTGACTTTGAATCTGATTGAGGATCTTGAATCTTATTCGATCCTGTGTTGATTCCCAAATATCCCAACCAGTACTGGTTTGGTACATCTGATTATGTGAAGTTCATGATATTTTATCATGTGTAATAAATATAGAGGAAACACAACACTCATATCAGATTATGATATCATTATAGTTGAGAAGAACGTACATTCCCAGCCTCGATCTATGTTTGGCCGATTGACGATCTTGAATCTCATTCGATCCCTGTCTTGATCCTCAAAATATCCCAACCTACCTCAACGTGTACATCAGGTCATTGTCGGGTTCATGCTGTTTCACAATGCTCAAACTAGTTTATAATATCATTAGTTGAGAAGAACATACCTACCCAGATGGAGCTAGCCATCCCGCTTACTCAAGGAGTCTACAAAAATCAAACTCAAAAGTTCAAACTGAAAGATAAAGAATCCGACACGTGATCAAATATCACTAGATCCACATTCTTCTGTTCAAATGAAAAGTGAACATTTTATGTTAGATAATATCAAAATCTTCTTGATAACAAATTGAATATAAGATCAATTATAGAGATCAATATTGAAAATGTAACACCAACTCCTTATTTGTACGGAGAAACATGAAACTCTAGTGTATATAGAAACCTTAATGTACCTAACACATATAGTTGGAGCCCTAATAACCAACTTAACCTAAACACTAATTAAGCTAAAAGGTGTGTTGGTTAACTGCAAGCAGATGTGTCTATACTATACATCGATATCAACGTTTCCATGATCACGATGTGTGGGTTTGATTAGCTCAATTTAGAAGGACAAAGAGTCACAGATGGTGAAGTGTTAGTCGTGGAGCAATCGCTTTCCATTGATGACATTAATAATTAGGGTTTATGCTTATATGGATCCCACGTGCTAGTGTTATCAGCCATAATAAGGTCACCAAACCCTAGCTTCTTTGGCCATGGCTCACCATGTTACTTGCTTTCATATGATTCTGTAACTTTTCGTTTCGATACCTTAAGATACATGTGACATTTCTTTTTCTTTTTCTTTCCTCGACTTTTCTACACCTACTTAGTATGAGGAAGTTGTATTTACTCTCATGAATGTGTCAGAAATTTGCAGAGATAAGCCTTTTTTGTTGCATGCATGGATTGGTGCATGTCGTGATGAATGATCCAAAAGGGGCAGTCATGTGTTTCTTTCATGCTCACACTTGTCTCAATTTATTTGTTTATCTGTTGACACGAATTTTGGTAGTTAATATATGTGATCCTTTTTGTTTAATGTGCGTTTATCTCAATGACATTGTAATATGTTTGAAATTTGACTGTTGTTTGTCTCCAATTTCAAAATCATTGATTAAATTGTTTTCCTCTAAAATGTACTAAACACATTGTTGTATAAAATATAACTGTATTTTCTATTCGATCTATTTCATATTTACTTATGTTTTCACACACTATTTTTTTTTGTTACTGTTCTAACTTCGGATTAAGTAACTATTCTATCAGTAAATTGGGTATTCGATTATAGATCGTGTATAAAACATTAATCCACTGAAAAATAAAAAACTATATTTGTATCATAACAAAATTGCATCCTAATAAAAAAATAAACATAACGTGGCAACGATCTTTACAAAAATGTTAGACTATAAAAAATGTATCACATTATGAAAAAAAAAAAATGTATTCTTAGTCTTTGATTTTAGAAGTGATTATCACAAATCTATGGGAATGGGATAATATGTATATATTTCACAGAAATTCGACTTATCACTAGTATTTATTTTGTAGTGTAACTTTTTTCCTTTAATATCTCCAGCTAGCACTCCTTAAAATATATTTATGCATGTATATTGATGCTTGTTTAGGCTGAAAGCCCACCACCAATAAGTCACTTCGATATCAACTAAATGATTTTTTAACCAAAAAAAAAATTAAATGATTTAAATTACAATTAAGAAAAATAAATGTACATCAATAAGAAAATCGTTATGAATCACTCAATCTCATCAACGGTTGAATTTAAACGGTCCAGCACAATCAAGGGGTATTATTAAGCCAATCATTTTTGTCTTTACTCGACCGACGTGTCGCCATCGTATTGGTCGTTCCAGACTACGAGGAGTGTAGGTCTGCTCTGTGGGCCACACCTACCATTCAACTGTAAACTACCATTCTTCTCTCCCGAGAAGAGACGAGTCAGGACCGAGTTAATCAACACGACTCATGAGCCCTAAACCTAAGCTAGATTTCTCAATTTGTTCGCTTTTCTATGGAGTCACGCCGATTCTCCAACTCGGCGCAACCGATTCGCCTCCGCTGACTCGGTCCCGACCCTCCCGCCATGCTCAGAGGCAAGCTCAAGCTCCCCGACAAGGCTCGCCGCGTCTTCCCCGACCGGCTCGGCAGTTTGGTCGCGCGTTTCGATGAGAGAGATGAGGAAGCTGATGGTACAGATTCGACATTTGAGTACGGTGAAGAATTGGAGATTTTGAACCCAAATGCGATTGGGTCGGATAGGGAAAGCTCCGATGATAGTTATGATGTGAAGAAGGCCGAGGAGCCGGAGTTGGGGATCCGTCCGAGGTCCGATAAGGAAGCTACCGCTCCGGTGTCGGTTTCGGAAGTGCTTTCTGCGAATGAGAAAAGGTCTGATCTTGAGCATGAGGTGAGATTGTGCGGGTGGGTTCTGATTTGGGGATTTTGAGTGCATTTGATGAAATTGGTTCTTTTTTATTTTCTATTTTAGGGTTTGATGGTTGATGGACTTACACAACCCGATTCTAGCTATAATTTGGTCCTTTTCTCTCTGCATTTCCATTTCCATGTCCATGTTAGTGATTAAATTGACATGAAAATGGGTTTTCATTTTGTTTAATTGTGTTCAGCTTTCACAAAATGAGATTAACTTGGAGAAGTTGCAAAGAATTGCTGATTCTGGGCTTCCTGATGGAGGAGGTGTTCGAGCAACTGCTTGGAAGGTCAGTCTCTCAATGTCCTGATATTGTCTGCACAAAACAAGATCTACATTTCATTTCAGCCCATTGGAATTTGATTGATAACTGTGTTACTATGGCCATATTTAGACAGAAACTGCAAATGTATGTAAAATGCAAGCCTGGAAATATGTTAACTGCATCATTAGCCATAAATGAGTAAACAAGAGGTTGATTACATTCTAGATGCATCAACATTACATGACCACACAAGAACAGTGATTGCTAGTAGAAAGACTAATAATGTGAATTATAGTTTTCACCCTACTCCAAAGAAGACAAACCCATTAAGATATAATTATGTAACAGACAATGAGGATGTTGACAGGACCCGACAAACTGTTCAGTCCTTCACCTAGCAGTTGAATTTCCTTTACGTGGACTTTTCAATCTAGCAAAAGATAGGTCGAGGACCTCAATCCCCTCTTTTGAATTCTGTTCTATTTACGTGTTTTTCATTGCAAAAGCCCCTTGAATAAATAAGCATATACTTTTACAAGATGAAATTAACACTATGATGCTAGGACTTTTGCTCCCCTAGTATGTATCTTTTATATCCGGTGCCAGGTTAATATGTTGCATTGCAACATGCTGTGTGAAACAGATAATTTGATCCATTTGTGTGTTAATTTCTCTACCTTTTAAAGCGCTGGGGTAGGGTTGTCTTTGAATGACACTAATAAGTTGCCAGAAAGCTATGCCATCCTGGAAAGCATAATTCTTTGATACCAGAAAGGATACTTAATTACTTATCTGTTCGGAAGATAAATACAGTTTGGTGAGACGTGAGTTTACTGTTTACATGGACCATATAATTAAGAGGTCACCTATGAGTGCAGGAGAAAAGATATTTTCTTTTATATCTCAAACACTAATATTGCAATTTTAGCTGTTTAAGTATGAGAATTAATACCTATCCGAGTTCCATGCAAGCAGCTGCTTTTGGGCTATTTGCCTCCTTCTCGAGACCTATGGGAGAAAGAACTGACTGAGAATCGACTAAAATATGCAAAGCTAAAAGAGGAGCTTCTCTCAAGTCCTGTAAGATGCTGTTTTCTGTGACTGATCACATAATGAACGGATTAGTACATTTAGTTCATGGTGTCTTAACTGTTACACAATCTTGACTTTTAACAGTCAGTATTGCTGACGAAGGGAAAAGATGAAACTTCCTGTGAGCAGAATGCTGAAGATGATGCTGATGGACAACTTAAAAGACATGAAATTTCTCATGAAGATCATCCATTGAGTGTTGGCAAAGCTAGTGTTTGGCAACGATACTTTGAGGTTGATAAAAAATTCATTTATGCTCTCTCTTCAATGCCTTGTGTTGTGCTTTTGCATTGATGGCTTTGATCATGATGACCGCTTCTATTTTCTAGTACACAGAGATAGCAGAACAGATTGATCGTGATTTACAGCGCACACACCCAGACATGAAGTTCTTTTCAGCAGAATCATCTTTCAGTAGGAGAAACAGGGTATCTTAGTCTTCATCCCTCTTTTATCTTAGCTTGATCGCAATATTTTTAGCTCACAGATATATTGCCAACTCTCTGCATTCATCATTTCATCTACAGGAATCAATGAGGTGTATTCTTCTCCTCTTTGCGAAACTAAATCCTGCTATCCGTTATGTACAAGGCATGAACGAGGTCTTGGCACCGATATTCTATGTTTTTAGTAATGATCCTGACGAACAAAATGCTGTGAGAACTAAGAACCTTTCAGCTTGATTTCTTGCCTTTCATCTGAATATCTTGACCCTGAACCGTGAAGTTAAATTTACTTCATTTCTTGAGTGTGTAGGCAAATGCAGAAGCAGACAGCTTTTCTTGTTTTGTTCGTCTCTTGAGCGATTCAGTTGATCACTTCTGTCAACAATTGGATAATAGTCCAGTGGGTATACTTTCCACTCTCTCTCGACTATCAGAGTTACTGAAAGCCAATGACGAGGAACTATGGCGCCATCTTGAATACAAAACAAAGGTATAAACGAAATCAAATCACCCAAAACATATCTTACTTCACCAACTACATATTGAGTCTCATCAAATCAAATAGACGTTCTGATGTAGTGTCATGATATTCAGGTGAAGCCTCAATTCTATGCATTCAGGTGGATTACATTGCTACTTACACAAGAGTTCAGTTTCCAATCCATCTTGAGGATTTGGGATACTATCTTGAGCAACCCTTTTGGTGTTCAGGTCTCTCTCTCTCTGACACACATTTGAATCTTCTCCTTGTGATCGATTTAGATGATGTTGAGCAAAACTAGGTGAAACCAATTGTGCAGGATATGCTTTTAAGGATCTGTTGTGCGATGTTGCTGTGCATGAAAAGCAGGCTTTTGAGCGGCGATTTCATGGACAACTTAAAGCTCTTACAGCACTACCCCGACATTGACATAGAACACCTTCTAAGAATCGCTAGAGATCTCAGTCCCGACACTTCCTCGAACGATTTGTCATCTCTCTAATTTGTGTCTGGCTCTGTACATAAACTTGCCTCTTTCAATACTCAGTGTTAACAAAGTGTCTGTACATAAAGCTTCAGTTCTTTTGGTTGATCCCATGTCAAAACTTAGTAACAGTTAACAGTTGATTGAGCATATGGACATGAATTAAATTATTTTGTTGTCACTATGTTTCTGGTCTTGTCTCTGAACTTAGGATCGATGCTTCACATGAATTCTGGAAACTTGTAAGTTTCATTAATATAATATTATATGTAACAAGGTGGTTATAAATTATAATTGTCTTGTAGCTTCAATATAATTTAGTGGATGATGACATGACCTTTGGAGAAGAACAGGGTCGTTAATATAATTTAATGGAAGTACTGTTATATTATTAGCCATTATTAGAGAATAAATAATTGTTCAATTCTTAAAATGGTGATTAGCAGCAAGAAGCTCCAATCTTATGGCATGGAATGGAGCTGCTTGACAATAATTTAATAGATCGCAATCGGCCGGTACTATTACAGGGTACGTTTCTGACGCTCCTTTCAAAATCGTGCATGTTACTCGCCGGAAAAGTATTCTGTGACCGGAGCGTGGAGTCCACGAGCTCGGATAGTGGGACTCCAAATAATTAGGATGACGTCAGTGAAAACGTGTCGGTTGCCGTTGCCGTGCGGTGCACGAGCTAGAAGAGAATTAAAATACAGTTAGCAGACAAACCGTACCTCTACTCTACCTTCCTCAAAAAGCCAGACATCGGTTTAATTATGACATCATCATTTTAACTAGTTAAGACAACTTTCTTAATTTTCACGAACATGTACCATATTTGACCCATACACAATGATGTACCAAAAGCGTTTAGAAGTCTAAAACTTGCTATATTTTTCATTAAAAGTAGAAGTAATATCAATTTTGTTTGATAAAGTAATAACAAATTATTGTAAACAAAATGTTTATAATAATTATTTAAGGATATGGTTAATATCAATAATCGAGATATGTACAACGAATGAATACATATAACAACAATATTACATACTTTAATAAGTATAATAATTCTTACTACCTGTATTTCTTATAAAACGTTTTATCTGATCCGACAACTAACACATTTAAACTACCTAACAATACATAATATAACTTTAGAAAGAAATATTCGTATAATATATATATGTTTGGTAAAAAACAGGTTATTTTATTTTAAAATATATTTAAAATCACATGATGTAATATTTAAAGAGATGTATGATACAATAATTCATTAAATTAGTCTCCCACTGCGTCCACCATTGCTATTAATATTGTTCCTAAATCAGCGTCAAAAGAGCAAACTCTTTCTTTCTTCTTCACCATCTCCGACTCCGATCATCAACCAAAACCATGTCTTCTATACTCGGCTCACAGGGCGTGGTCCTCGCCACCGCCATGGCCGTCTCCGGCACCGTCCTCCTACTCGCTTTCCGCCTCCAGAAATCCCAATTCCCCTCCTCCGACCACCAACCCCTCCGCTCCTGCATCTCCTCCGGTAAGCAAAAGATCCAATTTTTACATCCCAATTCGGCAATTCTCGTTCTTTCAGCTCATGGGTTGTTTCTTGATTTTCAATTCCTGCAGATGTTAACAGAGCAGAGAAGAAGAAAAAGAAGGTTCATTTTGCAGAGGACGTGGTGGATCCGAGAGGCGACGGCGAGGTTTTCCGGCGACAACACGAGAACATGATCAGGAACTCTTCGCCGGCTCCGGCGAGGAGCAGCCGGAAAGTGAGTGGAATGCCCGGAAACAGGATGGCTCTGTACAACGGAATGCTGAGAGATCGTGTGGTTCACAGGGTTGGTTACTCCTATTGATTGATTCGTGTGTTGTGAAACCTTGTACATATGTTTCGATTTGCACTATGTTTGGACCAAGAACAGATCGGTTCTTGTCGTTTTAGAGTCTGAGAAGCTAAGCTGATTGGATAGATTAGGAGATCGATATGTTCATAGTTATGTTTGATTTCTTTTGTTCGCAGCTTTGAGATTCTCCGAATATTCGATGATCCCAATTTGTTGATGAGTTTTATTGGTTCCCACTCTTTTGAGTTCCACTAATTAAATAATTAAATCAAATTTCACGTTCTTTTGAGTTTCCATCTAGAATTTTTGTTGTTAATTTTGGTAGAATAACAATTTATGCGGTCGGTTTTAAATAAATATGACTCGTTTATTATTTAACAAATGGATCAAATAACATAATAAATATATATAGATAAATATATATCCAAATCAAACATAACTAACGAAGAACACTTTATTATTTGTATAAGATTTGTACTTGTATCCGCTTGATTAACTGTGATGAGTACATAATAATTTGTAATTAATTTAATAATTTGAATTCAAATCAAATTGTGAATGATGTACATGTTCTTGGATGGTTCTTTAGTCATCAACCAGCTAATTCTCTTGTACTTCTCAACACTAAAATAATAATCAAATCAAAGACGAGGACTATGTTCCCATTGACCCGATCTTGTCTGGACTTCAAGGTTCTCAAGTCAACTTTTGTCGAATTACAATTATGTCCCTAGCTAAGAGAAGAATTTTGAAGGAAATGCAATTAATCTCATGATTATCACGTAAGTGGGTTTATTGTTTAGGTAAAACAAGTTTCTAAATGCGGAAAAATGTTTTTTCTTGTTGAAGTTAAAAAGGGAAAGTTCTTTTTAAAGCCAAAAGTCATGATCATACTTTTCGATTTTCTCAAGTGCCAAACAGATCGTGGTCCTTGTGTTCAAGATTCAAGAGCCTACTTCGAGGACGCGGGGAGGAAAAGTAGCAGAGGTTGTGGACAAGTTAAAGAAGCAAAACCTTTGAAAAACATCATTGACTTTCTAGAAGAACTTGTTTAGGCTTCAGTTTCATTGGTTTCTTCAAACTCTCTTTAGTCAAAAAATTAGGATGAGATATAATATTTTCTTACTTTATCTAGTTCCCTGATGTCATGGGCCGAGCAAGAAGGGGTAAAAGGCTGGACAACGCGGCCCATGGGCCAGACCCGAATGAGGAAGACAAGGAAGAAACCCGTTAGTCTATATTTCCTATTTTACCCAGAATTAATGTGTATATAAAGGAGTGGAACCTTTTATTTTAAACACTAATAATCATTGCATATTATTTGAGGATTATATACTCCTGATGATAATATAACTCGCATACTATCAAATAAGAAGAAAGATATTATCAGACATTAAATTGACACTGACACTAATAGACATTAAACAGATTTTGATACTAACAACCAAAACTAGCGTATTAAACGTATCATGAAATAACCAAACACATAATTATGTACAAAAATACTGATTCTAATACTCGAATCTTTATCTCATAAGCTCAAATTCAAGTGTTTAACCAAATAAGCAAGTTTTGGTAATTGGCTTCTTTTTCAATGTCCGTAGGCCTTATTTTCCGGAGACTTATAGCCGGCACATCGACTTTGATCCACAGCCCAGAAGCGTATTTCATGAAGCCTAGGATGGGCCTGGACCAGGTTTGAAGCTGCTGTCTTATACCGGACCAGTGGCTCAGGAACAACCCTATACGAAGTGTTGAGCCTATTTCATGTAGCAGATTGATTTGTTGGGCCAACAGGCCCCTCCCTCTGTGAAGTAGAATAGGCCTCATGAATCTGACCCAGCCCAACGAGCCCATCTTACTACACATGATTTTGTTTTACTCAATCTTGCTAGTTGCTAGTATCACACTTCAGTTAAGAGAATTAATTTAAAAATAAAGTTTACACTTTTTTTTTTGATACAAAGTTTACACTTCTAATATATTAACAAGTAAATTAGGTACCAATTTCGACCGGTTTTTGGTATTGACTAAGGCTGAGTTTAAGTGTCAGACTTTGTCTAACTTATGTATCAGACATTGTCTGGTTTAGGTGCGCTACAATACGCCCTCGTTCTTTCATTTAGGTTTAGTTCTGGTCATATGCAGCACGCGAGTTATGCTCAGTGAGAACTGGCTACAGGGATTTACTCCCACCAAGTCTAGGGTTTGTGAGAGCTTTTGCCATAATCGTTCATCAATTATTTATGTTTATCTATTGGTTGATATATAAAATTAACGGTATTTATATTTCAAAAAAAACAAGTAAATTAGGAAAGTGGCCCCTTGTTATAAATAGGAAACTTATTCATTATTTATTATTTTAATCCTTTAAAAAACTTCATTCTTCAACTGTTTTTCAAAAGTAACTATATTCATACACACATTTATAAATTATTCTCAAAATAAATTCTATGAGTTATTCTAAGTAGATTAGAAGAATATGATAAATTGTAATAGTCCCTATCATATGATGGAGGTCAATGTCATGGTTATTTCATTTCTCACTAAAAGGCCCAAAACAAGGAAGATGAAAGAAACACTTCAACTACACTAACACCCAATCCCAATACTCACTCTTCTCAGCTCCGATTCCTCCCATTTCCCACTTTTTTGAATCCTTTTACTTCCAATTCCGAAACCCTTCTCGGAATTTGCTTCCTTTCTCTCGAACCCGATGGATTTGAAACCCACTCACCTCTTTACCTTGGAACTGATCTTCATTTAGCAACTTGCAGATTTTGATTTGGGCATAGGAATAGGATATGGTACTCAACCAATCCATTGCTTCCTGGTTCAGTCACCTCTTTGCTTGCATGGGGTAAGTGCTCTCTTTCTTCTTCTTCTTCTTCTTCTTCTTCAGATATTGTTTCCTTTTTCCAAAAGTCTGGGAATTGCTTCAGATAATGAGTTTCCTTTGCTTCTGGCTTTTGGGTGTTTGGCTTTTTGCTTTGATTTTAGTTTATTTTTCTGGGTTTTCAATATCTTGACTTGTCCTGCTTCTGAGTGAATAAAGTTGTATGCTTTATTGAAGAACTGCAACTAATTAGGAAGGAGACATGTCTATTGTTTGTGGAAAATGAATCATGTTAGAGCTGTGAACTGAAATTCACACATGCATTCAAATCTAAATTTACCATTCTTAGTTGTGTGATTTGGTTCCTAAGTTAGGCAAGAAGTTGCTGATAGTGAATCTGAGTTGATTCTTCAGTATTTAACACTTAACAGTAGGATATGGAGAGATTAGGTGTTTGTTTCACTTTTGTGCATTTACTTTGGTGTTGCAATCTAATGGTGATTGATATGGTGGACTGTCGGTAAGGTTTGACTCTTGCCCTTCTTCTTAAGCAGCTCTGGCATTTAAAAAATAAAACTAGTCATCACCTGTTTATTATATGCTTTAAAGGTCCAAACATTACGTATCAAGTACCTAAGTCTCAAGACTTGAGAATTTAAGAATTAAAAAATTGGAAGATTTGGTTATGTTCGAGTTGATTGTCCTTTCCTTGTTTTCTTAATGCATTTACTAGCTGCAAGTGATGTGTTTTTTTTCTTTCCATCTTGAGAGGAAAATAGGAACTTGATGATTACTAGAGTCTTATAACTTAAAATATGTTTAGAGCTTAACTTGGTTTGTAACAGTGCAGTGGTTGTTTTGGTTGCTGTACTAAACCCACACCTATTATTGCCGTGGATGAGCCAACCAAGGGATTGAGAATCCAAGGCAAAATAGTGAGAAAAAATAGCATATCTGATGATTTTTGGAGCACCAGCACATGCGATTTGGACTATGTCACTGTCCAATCTCAAAGAAGCATCTCATCAATCAGTACATCAAACCAGAACCTCAATCCAACCAGTGGCCATTCAGAGTTTGTAAATCATGGCAAGTTCCTGTTGTTTTCTAAATAATTACCATGCCAATTTAGAAAGAATGAGAATCACAAAGAATATATTGTAAATTGTTTACTATGGTTCTTGGTTGAGACACTTCCTGATCAAAGTCTTGTGATTTTTACTGTATCTGTACATTTTATTGCCCTCAGGACTTCTTCTATGGAATGAAAGTAGGAGTCAATGGGTTGGAAGTGGCAGGCCTAAGAATCCTACCCGAAGAAGTTGGAAATCTACATTTGGGTGTGTCATTTTTGTTTGTGTTTATTTATACGCAATTATTTAAATGTATCAAGATTTGGGCCCAAGACCGCCCCTTATGTAGAATGGAGGTCTATTTTTGTCACTTGACCCAACAAGAATTGGTGAGAGATAAAGGTGGCCCAGACGAAGTTGGAAAGAGAAGCCCATAGAGGCCCAACTGAAGTTGGAGAGAAATAAGGCTTTAGAGATACCGTTGTTGGGACTTGAACCCTGGTCTTATGGACCTAAGTTCAAGTTCCTGCTCACAATCTTCGCAACTGGCTAGTTTGTTTTTTTCCTCGGGAAATATTTAGTGCTAATTTATGATGTCATAAACGGGTAGGACTCTCATGCTAACCAGAAACAGTTGGGAATAAATCAAAATCAATCACAGCCTACAATTCTAAGTCCATATGCCATTCATGGTGGCACATGGGAACAAGTGGCAAGTTGTGTGGAATTGTCTGTAGCTCATATATCATACACTACTTGAGTTGAAACAAACCATATCGGTTTTATCTACATCTCTAAGCTTAACCTCGTAAAAAAAACAGTACTCGTTATATTTCTTCTTGGCCCACATTTCTACACGTCTTTTGTCTCACTATTGACATGCCATGTCGTCTCAGTTGGAATGCAACTTATGAAAGCTTGCTCGGGACCAACAGGCCCTTCCCTCATCCCATCCCTTTGTCTGTAAGTCTGTTCCATAACATCATATGGTAATGTCGCTTCAATTTGTGATCACCCTTATGATTAGCTACTAATTATTCTTAATCGGAATTGAATTAACAGGAAATGATAGATTTTCTCGTTGATGTTTGGGAGCACGAAGGGCTATACGATTGAAGAAGAAAATTCAGCATATGGGTTAGCCTTCCAAGCAAAGTTTCAACCATGAAGTGGCTTCCTTTTATAGCTATGGTGAATAATGTTGGAACAAACAAATCAAGGAGAGGCTTATATATGTTACTGTAGTATCTGTTGTACAGGATCCAAAGTTTACATGTTAGCTTTTACTACCCAAAAAAAAAAAAAGAGAAGCAAAGCAAAATCATCATATATATATATTGTTTCATTCACAAGCTATGAAAAGTGTTTGCATGTGAATGAATGAATGTAGAAAGTAAAATGTATCTATGTAGTGGTTGTGAAGATGATGCATATGAAGAAAATGAGCAATTACTTTCTAGAAGCTTCTCTTCTGAATGATTGTGTTCAATTTTTCTCTGTATCTTTGAAGCACTTCGATAGAAACTTGATCATAATGAGTTAAGATCTGTTCACAATTTCGTTGAAAATTATAACAAAATGTAAATAAGTTCTGTCACGTAATCATCGATGCTATCCTGTTATGACAATTTGTTTATTCGATAAAATTACGTTTGTATCTGATTGTTGTTGATCAGACAGGCACGTGTGTGCATGCATGTATGATGTACGCAACTACTACAAAAAAGCAAGGAAATCGTGTGAAACAAACATCAAATTGATTCCTAGGTTCAATGAAACATTGGAGCGGTGGTTGGAAATAGTGATTTGTTTTTGGAAAATAATCATTTTTCTATTTGAATATCAAGAAAATGTATTGCCACGCGGTTTTGTTTATTCAAAATAAAAATATTAAAGAAATCACTACACGACAATGATCACTAAGTACGTACAATTAACCTAATTGATCCATTAATTTCTCTCTGTACTGACTAATCTTGTTCTTAGTATACGGATCACTTCCATTGTGTAGTCCTTTTCAAGAAAAAAAAATCAAAAGAAAGGCTTTATTTAATTATATATATAAATTGAATATTTAATTATTATTATGTTTCATTAACATCTTAAAAGAAATATACGAACAAGACTAATAAAAGTCGGGACATTATGAGCATCAACTTGACATTAAAGAATAAAAAGGACCATTTCATTTTTTTTTATTATATATTTTTAATTTGGACCTACAATTATTCCACATCTTATCTTCTTATTACAGAAAAGGATGCACAATGTGCAACTTCATGTTTTTTTATATTATAAAAATAAGATACAATGTTCCAACATGTCATCTCAATAATCAAGTCGTCAATCAAGTGTATAATTTGAATTATTCATCCTCTTGGGCTATTATGGTCAATACAATCTTCATATTCATGTGGGTTGGTCAACATTAATGTCCAACACTAATAATACATTGTGTAACTAAAGTTACCTCTAATCAAATGGGTCAATATCAATAACTCTCATATTGCATTTGCTTCATGTCTAATTGTTGGATTAATCACTCCCACCGGCCCCATATTACCCAAGTGATTATCATTAAAGCAAACAGTAAATAACATTATAACTTGTATGGGTCAAAAACTTATATGTTCAAATGTTTCAACTCTGTAGCGCGTGATCTGATAGTCAAGATTCAAGTCACGATAGTAAGATAAATGTATAGTTAATCAAAAGGCATAGATTAGATTAGTATACGTACATATTTGGGTTAGTAATGTTTGTCAAGTTGGTGCAAGAGGGAATTAATTAGAGTCAATAATTGGATTTTGGGCATGGAGAGTTGCAGAGAAGAGCTGGGAACCGCACATGCACATGCAATGTACCGTAATTGTATGATCGTGAATCGGCCATTTATGTGCAAGTGGCACGGGAGAGACAAGGCACGGCCATGGACCCACAAAGGGATGATAAACAAGTTGATTTGATATGGGTTTCGTTCGTTTTAATCCGATCTATAAAAATATTTTCACATTGATCAAACTCATTGTGATTTTATACAAAGAAAAATTGTACTTATAAAATATGGACCTTTATCTATCAGAATTGGTTTAGTTAAGGTCGGGAGTTCGAGCCGCTACAAGTTGCAATTTTTACTTCATTCTCGTTCAAATGATAACACTTTTGATTGCGATTCCTAAGTTCAAATAATAAACATAGATGTTTTTTATTAAGGAAACAATAAAGGAGAGAGGTAGGTAAATATGTAATGGACAAGTAGACAACACAAGGGGGAGAGAAGAGAAGAGAAGAGAGATACATTGTATGTGCAGTGTGGTTCCACATTCACTCTGTACCTTCCTTCCCATATAAGCCCACCCTCCATCTCTGTCTCCTCTCCACCACAACCCAGCTCCTCTCTTCTTCATCAGTCTTCTTTTTTCCCTACTCTGTTAGGGTTCCTCAGCTCTCCTCTCTCTGTGATATGCATTCAAGTCCCCAAGCAATTTCTCCCATCTTCTTCTTGCTGTTTGTGTTGTTTCTGGTAGCTGCAGCTTCTTCTTCTTCAAGAGGGTTTCAATCATGCCTGCTATTGTCAATTACAGTGGTGAGTCCTTCAATCTTCTCATTGATCAGATTTTTTTTGCAGAAAAAACTTGTGGGTTATGTTTGAATTTGTGGATAGTTCTTTGGTTTAGCTGATAGCATAAAAAAGTTTGAATCTTTCTTAGCCAAATTAGCTGGATTTGATCTTTTGCTACATGGGGTAATCCTGCTCTTAGACTAGATTATGATCTGTTATCTGATTTTGTTTTCTAGGTTGTGGGTTTTAAATTTTAATGTAGATTAGCTGTTAACATAAAAAGGTTCGAATCTTTCTCAGCCAAATTAGCTGGATTTGATCTTTTGCTACATGGGTTAATCCTGCTCTTAAACTTGATTGTGGTCTGGGTATCTGATTTTGTTTTCTGGGCTGTGGGTTTTAATGTAGATTAGCTGAAAAGTTTGAATCTTTCTTAGCCAAATTAGCTGGATTGGATCTTTTGCTATATGGGTTAATCCTGCTCTTTAACTTGATTGTGGTCTGGGTATCTGATTTTGCTTTTGGGGCTGTGGGTTTCAATGTAGATTAATTTTGATTTTTGATTATGTGATCAACTCAAAATCTTCAATTCCTCTTCTAACAAGATTGTTTTAATTTGGTTTTCAGGTGATGATGATTTCTATGCCGGAGGATCTTTCTCTGCAAATCCGATCGATTTGGCCCGCCCATGCTCCGTCGGTTCCTACATGGATCTGTCCTGCCCTCCTCGCAAGCGTGCCCGCATCAGTTCCCCATTTTGTTACAGCAACGATGAGCAAGAGAATCAGCCATCTCTCGATAGTCTTCCCGATGAGTGCCTCTTCGAGATCTTCAGGCGCATGCCCGGCGGCAAAGAGAGAGGCTCTTGTGCCGGAGTCTCCAAGCGCTGGCTCTTCCTCTTGAGCTCTATCCACCATTTCGAAATCTGCAAGAGCGATGAAGATGTTGATGGTGATGTTGATATGGCTTCTTGTGATGGATATCTCACAAGGAGCTTGGAAGGGAAGAAGGCAACAGATGTAAGGCTAGCTGCAATTGCAGTTAACACCAG